>KE647291.1:0-37337 GCA_000447185.1 Vairimorpha apis BRL 01 | reverse complement strand
TAAAATATGATGTGAATAAATTTTTGATTAAATTAATTTTAAATGTTGTATAGAAATATATATAATATAACATAATAAATTTATTATATTCAATTTTTTATTTAAACAATTTAATCAAATAAACTTATATATAATTAAATTATAAATTTAAAACGTATAAATCATTTTTATTATTATTTTAGGAATTTATTATATAATATATTAACTTAGTAGCTTTTATAATTATTTTTTATGTATTTTAATATTTAACTATGTAAAAATATCATCAAGCCACATCTTAAAGTGAACAACTTTTGTATTTGTTTACAATTAGAATACCTCTACTGTATGTAATATTATAATTTAGCTTTTTGATTATCATCTTCTTACATAGTGTTGGTTAAAGAAGATACATATATTATGCAATTTCGTAATAAATGAAAAAATTATTTTTGTATATTTAAAAGCATTTTAATTTGAAAATTAATTGTTTAAAAAACCTTTCTTTCTTAAAATAGTAATAATTTTAAATTTTTTAAATGTGTAGTGATAACAACAATGATAAACAAAATCAATATTTATATTACATTATAATTTAAAAGTAAATATTTTTTTGTTTATTTAATTTTCATAAAAACTTTTTTTTTGAAAATTATTTTTCATTTTTACATTACATTATCGCTCCAAATAGACAAGTTTACTTTAGAATGTAAATTTTCGAGTCTTTCGTTCTAAGCTAAAATCAATTTATTTGATTGTGATATTTTATTAATTGTATTTTTTTGTCATAAAACAATATTTTAATTTAAAAATTAAATTTTGCTTTTTAGTGTATTAAAAATTTAATTACATTAAATACTATATATATTAAATTTTAGATTTTAAAACAATAAAAAACGACCCTTCTTATGGAAGAAATAAATAATTTATATCAAGATGTTCAAGATATTGAAAGTATAATTTTTGATTTTTATAAAATTAAAACACACATTACATTTTTAGAAAATGAAACAGCAAGTTTAAAAATAGAAATTGGATCCTGATTTTAAGTCAAAGTTTAGAATTAAAAATAAGACCATTTAGAACAAGAATATAAGAAGATTGAAAATGAAATAAAAAGAATTGATTTAAGTTCTAAAGACTGCTACACAATTTCGGAAATAAAGGCATTATTTGAAATTTTAAACGATAAAAAAGTTATTATGGAAAAGTGTATAAGTTTTACAAATTCATTAATTTATGATTTATCTATTTCTAGTGAAACATTTGCAAAGATTTCTTTAAAAAATGAATGTAAATATGGAACTTATAAAGTATTAAAAATTTCTAAAGATATTAATGAATTTTTTTATTTTTAAAAGATGAATATTACTTTGATTGCTTTAAAAGAATCAAAGATATATTATTTGAAGAGATGTACGATATTTTGGTATGTGATTTTGAAATATTTGATGATAATTCATATTATTATTTTTTTGGTTTTTAACGTACAAACAGATATCTATAGATTTAAAATACTTTAATTCTATTAATCCTGTAGATTTAGAAATTTTAAAAAAACCACAGATTGGAGATATATTTTTAGAAATTTTTAAATCAAATCTTAACTTAAGATTGTTAACGAACAAACTTGAAAAAACAAATTTTATAGCTACAAACAATTTTTTAAAAAATAGTGAATTTTTTATTATTAATGAAAATGAGTGGAAATTGGATTGTGTTATGACAGAAATAATAAGATTATCAAAATCTAAAAAATCGAATAATTTAGTCAAGATAGAAGAAGAAAGTAATTATTTACCAAAATATATTTCAGAAGAACTACATAAATTTAATATTTGTTTAAAAGTTTTTGAATCTATAAATTCTAAAAGAATTACAAAAGCGAAAAAATTAATTGATCGTGCATTATTAAAATTATTAACACATGAAGATTATTTTGTTTTATTTGCTGATGTTTCTTTTTCTATTCAGAAATTTAATCTTTCAGCCTTATTAGAAATCAAAGAAAACACTTTTATGGACATCGTTCGAAAAAGTACAGTGATTGAAAAAAGTTTACAAGAAAATTCGCTTATTTTAAAAGTTTATTTTAAAGAAAAACATTTTGATTTTTTGGAGTCTTTAAAAGTATATGTTCCGAAAAATTGTTATGTATTATTTGAAACTACATTTTTTAATCTTATCTATACAAACGTAGTAAATAATATTTTATGTATGACGTTTTTAGAAAATGAAAAAATCAGAGAACTATCTGATTCTTTAAAATATTTAATTGAAATGTCATATAACATATCAAAAGAAAATATATTATCTTTTAAAAGAATAAATTCAGTTTATATAATTTTAACAAATGATTTAGGAAAAATTTCTGATATTTATTTGTCCAGAAAATTATATCTTGATAATACAGAAGTTATAATACTAATAAACTTAATTTTTAAAGAATCTAAAGCTAAAAAATTACTAATATATAGAATAGAACAAGATATTGGCTAACATTCTGGATTGAATAAAATTTCAAGTGCATTATTTTCCATGAGGTTTATAATTTCCAATATTTCTTTTTTGCTATTAAACATTTTTTTTCCAACACATAAATAAATTTATTATAGTTTTTTTCTAATTCGTCAATGATCATTATAATAGGGTTTAAAATTTTTTATTTTTTACCCTAAGGAATAGAAGAACAGCAATGGAGCTCGTCTCTATGGAAAGTCCTCGGAAATTATCGCTGAAAAAGCACCTTAATCGACATTTTTTTCGTTAAAATAGTTTTATGCTGTTGAGTATTGGTCTACTTAACCAAATGAGGCTTACTCTTTATTCATTTTTTAGTTTAATTTTTTTAAATATTGCCGTCAAAGATGACTTATTTTTAAGATTATATTGCTATAAAAATATTTTTTTATTTTTAAGTGATGAATTTAAATTTTCTTTTTTAATCTCAAATCTAACTAATAAAAATTTTAAAACATTAATCTTTTCTGAAAAATATTTATTGAAGGTTACAAATATTTTATAATTACATTTTTTATTAAATTTAGTATTTTTAGGTAATAATAATTTTTTTATTGATGCAATTTAAAACTTTTAATTTTCAAATGGAATTTTTGTATTTTTTGTTTTATTAGTTACTAAATAAATAATTATTAATAATTTCAATGTTTTTTAAGTTTTAAATTTTATTTATTTTAAAAAATATAAGAACTAGTTTTAAAGCTTAAAAAATTTATTTATATTTTTTTATAAACATATGTTATTTTATTTATTGACCTTTTGCACTCAGAGCAATAATTAATATGAATAAAAACAATACTGAAAGTAGTATAAATATCATTATAATTTTTTATTGTTATTAATTTCTAGCCATTCTTTTTGTTGACATTCAAATTCAAATTGATTTTTACTTTCGGAGAATAAATTTATCAACTGCACTAAAAAATTTACTCCTTTTTAAGAACAAATATTAAAAAAATTATAATTTTAACGCGATTATTTGCAACATCTAAAAGTTTAAATTATGATAAATAATAATAGAATATTTGAATTAATTATTTTTATTATTTTATGTAAAAAAAATCTTCTTTTACATGTCGTTGTTGTGGAGACAACGGTATCAAAAGGAATAATTAAAAAAAAATACTGTTGTAGGCAGACCTAAAGCTGTCTGTCTTAGGTTAGGTTTGAGATAAGAAACTCATGTGTTGATGTGAAACGATTAATACAATTTATCAATAAAAAAAACCACTTTCAATTATATGTTTAGTTCGAACGATAACAACAAATACAATAATGTTTTCATATTATATCATTATAAAATTGAATTTGATAGATAATATTATTATAATTTTTATCATATATATAAATTTTAATTAAAATTTTTTAAAAGATCTCAATAATAATTTAATATTTTATATTGTAAAAATTTATGCAAATAAAAACTATCAAAAACATTTGTATTCAAAAATATTATATACATTATAAAATTATTTACATTTTTGTAATAAGTTACAAAATAGCGTTTAAAAATTACAGAAAAAAGTATTTTATGGATTGAAAGTCAATTTAAATATATTTAATTAACTTTTTTTTAGAATGCCAATTTTATAACAAAATTTTATAATTAAAAAAATTTAACTTATGTAGGGTTATTTTAATACAAAATATTTGTATTTTCATTTTAATTATTTTAAACTACATGTAAAAAATAGTATAGGTTAACATAAAAACTTTAAAAATTTTATCTAATTGTTTAACATAAATAAATTTAATCAATATTTAGTAAAAAAACATAATTTTTTAAGTAATTTTTATCTAAATATTTATGAAATTACTTTAATAATCATAGAAAAATAAATAAAACTTTTATTTTAAATTAAAATTGTTTATTTGAGAGTCATTTTCATTATATTATTTGTTAATGCTAGTATCGGACCTTGAAAAAAAAATAGTTTGGTAGTCCGTCTTTACGGTTTCTGTTATCCGTCTCCTCTCTTATGCACCATTTAAATGTTATAAGAATTTTGTTAAGAGTTGTGGATTGAATATACGTTTCAATTCGGTCAGCTATACCAAGCTCTTTTAAGTGTTTAGAATAATATTTACTCACCATACAATACCACATTTCATATATGGTATTATCTTTGTCTTACATCCATGTAGCAGATCCAATTCAAATGTAGGTTCATCATATTTCCTAAGTTTTTCTTATTCATATTTTTACAAATTGTCAAGTGAGGTAATTTTTATCTTCACAAAAAGTTGTTCTTTCTTACTTTTGTCAATTAAATATATCGGTTTTATTATACCTTATCTTGACGTCTGTTTTTATGGTCTTAATGCACTTATTTCAACATATTTAATTGCGACTTTTTGTTGGACAAAATGTCCTCTCAATTTATTTATTCCTATTGCTATATTATATTTATTACACAATAACAAATGAATGCATTTAACAATAGCATTGTCTGCGCATATGATCGTGATCTAACATTCGCATCTTGTGGCCATATGTGATCTAATGTTTTTCTAGCTTGGTTAAAATGAGGGGACATTCATCCTTCATTAAAGAAAACATTCCTATCTTGTAAAAAGCATAATTTTGCTTCATGTTTAGCTTGGTTATTTCCTTTGCTAAGCCATTTTGAGGATTCTTTTATTGATACACCATCATGTTGTAAACTCTTAAATAACTTTTTGTGTAAAGTTTTGTTCGATATCTCGTTATTTAAGATTTATTTTTAACTTGAAGTAACTGATCAACATTCACAGCTTTCATATAATATTTTATTTTAAAATATCTTTCTATAGTAGCAAAATATGTTCCTGCTTTATTTAAACCGCTAAGATAGCCGCCATTCTTTCCAGATCATTTCTGTCGCTTCAAATTTCATCTCGAGACTTAATATAATTTTTATTCTATAAAAGAAATTTTTTTATAAAATAAGTTTATTTAAATTATTTTTAAACCCTAAAATATTTTTAATATTATAAAAAACAACATCTGTTCTGCACATATATCTTGATTGTAATAAATATTTATGTAAAAACGATATTATTATTATTAATTTTAATTTTTTATTAAATAATTATTTTTTTCAGTATACATTATTTTGTTTTAAAATCTTTACTATAAAAAATTTATGAAAAAATGAAGTTTTTAAACAAAAACAACCTCTAATTAATTTATACTGTGTTGTATTTGTAAAAAAGACAAACAATTATTTTAAGATAGAACAATTATAGAGATAATAAAAAAATAAATTTTTATTTCAAATTAAAGGTTTTTACTCTTTTAATTTTAAGAATGTATAAAACATACATCATTTAAAAACGTAGTAATTTCCTATTAATACGTTAAATGTTGTATAGATTTGTTTAAATTTTTATATATTAAAAAGATATTTTAATTATTTTAGAGTATTTAAAATTTCTCAAAAAAATAACATAAATAATATTGATGATATGTTTAAATTTTGTAAAATTATATTTTTTAATCTTTTTTATGCAATATATTACTAATATACATGATACATATTTAATCATAATTAAAAACGTATTTTTAAACAATTAATAAATTTTATTTTTAATATATAAATTAAATTATGATTTTTATTTTAAAGCAAATTACTGTTATTTATGATGTAATTATATTAATATATTGAATAAAAAAGATTAAAAAAATAATTTTACAAAATTTAAACATATCATCAATATTATTAATATTATTTTTTAATAAAATTATATTTTCGCTATTAGTTTTATTATTATAAAATTTATATATAAAAATAGATTTTTTTATATTTATAATATAAAATTATTCATATTATACATAAATTAATCAACTATTAATTTTTTATATAATTTTTATTGACTTTACATTTTATAAAAATACAAAAACCAAATAATATATATATTTTATAAATTATTTATATATAAAAATATAAACTAAATCAAATTATTAATATACAAATTTACTAAAAAAACAATTTAATTGATTTTTATATACTTGTTTTGTTTATTGTTTATATGTTCTGATAATAAAAAAAGATTTATTGTAAAATAATTTTTTATTTTATAGCTTACATTTCATGGTTTTTTTATTACATATTTTTAAATGTTTTTTTAATTATTCAAATGTTATTTATTTTAGAACTGAAATTTTATAAACAAAGTAAATTTTTAAATTTTTTAATAAAACTATATAACATGTATTTATAACTCTTTTGTTATTAAAAATCATTTTAGAAAATTTTTTCAAATTTATAAAAGTTGTTATTATAATTAGGTTTGTTTTATGCGAAAATTATAATTTTTATATTTAAGTAATACTTAATGCTATAAGATTTATAAAAAAATAATTATTCTAAGAATTGTATATGTAATTTAATTCTATTTATGACAAATAATTACATACCATAATAAAAAAGCTTAAATTAAAATTATAAAAAAATCAAAGGTTAAACGACAAAATATTTATTTTTTAAAAAAATTTATCAAAACTAATTTAAAATAAAAAAATTAAAATTCTAAACTATAAATAAATGAAAGTAACTTTATTAAAAAAATTATTCATTTAGTTTGATTCTAAAAAACTATTATAAAATTGGATACATTAATAAAATAATTTTTTTGCTCAGTATTGTAAAGTTAGCTAAAAAATTGTTTTGTTTATTAAAAATATAAATTAAATCATATATTTTTATTATGTATTGTTCAAATTTAAATAAAAATAAATATTTTATAGTTTTTTTTTATTATTTACAAAAAAAATTATTCAAATATGAATTTCTTCCAAAAACCTACTTAAAATTACACTAATATTAAATAATATTTATAAAAAAATAAATTAATTGTATTTTTTTAATAATATAAATAATTATCTATATATATAAAACAGCTACACATATATATAATATTTATTAACACGATGATCCGTGTATATTAAATATAATCAACCTTATGATATATAATAAATTTATTTTATATTTTATTTATCATATTTATTGTTTTAATATTAAAAGTCTATTTCTTTTTCAAATATACTAATGGTCAGGCAATTTAATTATTTTATAAAATTCTTCTTTTTTATTTTCTTATTAATTTATATTTTAAAGATCAATTATCTAAAAAAATTAACATCTTTCGTATATAAAATATAATATAATGTTTTTTTAAAACAATTTAAAAATTAATAAAATTTATTTATGTAAATTTTATTTTTAGTTAGGTACAGATCTAATACGTCTAGTTTATTATATTTTAAATTTTTATATCTAAAGTAATGTATTATTTTTCTTTTTAAATGTTTAAATATGTGTATTAAAATTTAATTTTATATAAATAAATTTAATTTTTATTATGTAAATCGTATTAGTATTTATTTATAAAATAATTATTACCTATATAAAGTTTACAAATTATTAGTATATTTTTTTTATAATTATTGACTTTATATGTAATTTTTTTGTACACTAACCATTAAATTTTATTTTTAAAAATAAAAATGAAAGAAAAATATAATTTTTAATTATTATTAAGAAAATTCAAAATATTTAAAAATAATGAATTATGTATTTATGTAAATAAAAAATCATAATAATAATTGATAAATTACTATATTGATAATCATTAAATATGAATAAATAAAAAATATTAAATTTTAATAATTATATAATACACATTTAAATTAAATTATATCATTAATGTTAATATTTTTTAAAGAAATTTTTAATTAAAATCTAGAAGTTAAAATTAAAAAAATAATTTAATCGAATTTATATGAGCATCAATAAAACATAATATTAACTGTTATAAAAAAATATAATTATTTATTTTTTTTCATAAACAAATTTTGTTTAATAAATTAAATAAAAAAATTGACATTTATTAAAATTAATGTTTTGATTTAAATGTAAAAAAAGTAAAATATTTATATAGATCAAAAAAATTTTAACAAATATTCATTTAATAAATTAAAAACTTGAAAATTAAAAAAAATCATAATTGTAATAAAATGTGTAATTTTCGTCATATTAAAAATATATAAATAAAAAAAATTACCCCCCAATGAAATATATAATTATCTCGGGTGGTGTAATTTCTGGTATTGGAAAAGGTATTACAGCGAGTAGTATTGGTACGATTTTGAAATCAAAAGGTTATAATGTCTCTCACATAAAAATAGATCCATATTTAAACTATTCTGCTGGAATGATGGCTCCATCAGAACATGGTGAAGTATATGTTTTATCTGATGGAACTGAAACTGATTTGGATTTGGGAAATTATGAAAGATTTTCAGGATTACAATTTTCCGAAAAAAATGCAATAACAAGTGGTAAAATATATTATAATGTAATTAAACAAGAAATGAAAGGTTTATTCAATGGAAAAACGTTACAAATAAATCCACATTGTGTTAATGAAATTCTTAACAGAATAAATGATGTTTGTGAAACTGAAATTTTTGATGAATATAAAAATAAAATGACAAAAGCTGACATTGTAGTTATTGAACTGGGTGGTACTGTAGGAGATAATGAATCTATAATGTATTTAGAGGCTTTTTATAAATTTTTCAAAAATATTAAACATGAAGATTTTTTGTTTATTTCTGTAGATTTTCTTGTTGAACTTCACAATTTTGAACATAAAACTAAACCTTTACAAGTTTCTGCTAGAAAATTAAGATCCTATGGTTTAAAAACTGACATAATAATATGTCGAACACAAATGAATTTGGCATCTGAAATTATAGAAAAACTTGCAGATAAATGTAATGTTGATTCTGATTCTATATTTCATCTTCCAAATTTAAAATCGGTATATAAAGTTCCACAGTTTTTACTTAATAACAATTTATTTGAATGTTTAAAGAAAAAACTTAATTTAAAAGACAGAATGCATAACACAGAAATTCTGGACAAATTTGAAACTCTTGTTAAAAGACATAATGAAACTATTATTATCGGTATAGTAGCAAAATATGGGTCTAAGGGTGATGCATATGCTAGCATTATACATGCAATTTTATTTTCTTCAGCCGAAGTTGGTGTAAATATTGAAATTTCTTGGATTGATGCTGAAAAATTAGAGGAAAAAGATGAATTAGAATTAAAAAAACTTGATAAAAGTCAAGGAATTATTATACCAGGTGGTTTCGGTATAAGAGGAATTGAAGGAAAGATTATTGCAATTGAGTATTGTCGAATAAATAATAAACCTCTTTTAGGAATCTGTTTGGGATTACAGTTATCTGTTATTGAATTTGCAAGAAATGTTTTAAATTATAAAAATGCCACATCAGAAGAATTTGATTCTAAATCAGGTATGCATTTCATTTCACTTCTTGATTTAAATGGAGTACAGTCTAAATCTCTGAGACTTGGTGAAAATAATATTATTTTAACAAAAAAATCTAAAATAACCTCTATATATGGTAAAAATATTGTCTCTGAAAGACATAGACATAGATATGGAATAAATAAAAAATATATAGATTTATTAGAAGAAAATGGGTTTGTTTGTTCTGGTAGATCTGAATGCGAAAATGTAGCTGAAATTTTTGAACTTAAAAATCATAATTTTTTTATTGGAGTTCAATATCATCCAGAGTTTAATGCTAAACCTTTAAATCCTTCTCCTTTATTTTCAGCTTTTATCAAGGCTTCTTTTAAATAAAAAAAAATTTTATAATAATTTTAAAAATAATTTTTCAATAAATTTAAAAAAAATTTTTTTTTCATATATAGTAAATTTTTTGAATATCTACGCATATTTTTAGCGTTAAATTAAAAATCTAAATAAACAATCAATTATAAAGATTTTCGTTATTTAATAAATTTCGTTTTGAATTTATATATATTATATATTTTTAATTTTATATATTTCAAAAATAGAACTTGATGTATTTAGATGTGATCGTTTCGTACATAAAGTATTTTTTTTATGTACTTTTAAATTTAAGTTTCACATAAAATGTAAAATTAAAATTATTTTTTTATTTATTTATCAGTGTATTTTTAACTTTGCATATCTCGTCCTTGTTAATACATCTATGTCTTAGGTGTCATTTTGTTTACATAACTTATATTTTTAGAATTTATTATTTCTAGAAATTTAAAATTTTGGAAATATGGATTATTCCACGGAAATGATAATATTTTATAATAAATTAATATTGATATTTTTTATATATTTGACATTAATTTGAAAAATATATTTTTACGTCTTTGTAAATTCTGAAAGTAAATACATACGTTTTGTTATTTGATAGGTATTCATAAATAATTTTTAAATTTTATTTTTTTAAGACATATAAATTAATGTAAATATTTATTTTTCATTATTAAAAAATATATACACAAATATAAAATTGACGAAAAGTAATATAATGTATTAAATTTTTATATATGTTATTATAAGTTTTTTAATATCAAACAATAATTTTAAAAGTTTTATTTGATATTTGAAAAATATTTATTAAAATTATCTATTTTTTAACTTATTATTAATTATTTTTATTTATCTACATCACAAAAAAAATTTTCAACTTTAGTTAATAAATTTTCCAATTCTTCACGATTTTTAGTTTCACATAATTTTTTAATATCATCTAGAATTTTAAAAATGTTTTTTTTAATACAAATTCAGTTTTATCATCTAGAATACTTGAAATATTAAAATTAGGACTTAAAAATAATGAATTATTTGAAACACAACTTGAATTACTAAAATCATTATCAACTCTTTCATTTGTTAATTTTGAAAGAGAATCAAAAGATAAATCTTGTTTTTTAAATTCTTTGATTCTAGAAGCATATCTTAATGTATTTAGCGTATGTTCTATATTTTCATAAGATGGACTGATAGTTGCCAAAATACAAGTTTTTGATTCACCAATAAAGGAATTTTTTAAAATCTGTGTTAATTTACTTTGTCTAAAAGGAAGGTGCTTTTTATCCTGTTCAATACCACGTATACATTCTTTTAGTGCAAGTAAACTTTTATTAATTTCCGCACCTTCTACTTTTGTCTCTGCAGAAACTATTTTTCTGTCAATTCCTCTTTCAGATCCAGCAAGATCTACAAAAATTAAAGAATTTGAACTAGTAATAGCATTAATAACTTTTTTATCGAAATTTACAATAAGAATAGCATGTGAACGAGATGATTTTTTATTAGCACCAGTAACTCCTACTCTTCTTAAATTTAGACCCTTTTTAATAATTCTAACTGCTTCATCATATGAATTAAATTCAACTGATGTGGAATTTGTTAAATGAACAACACCTGATACTTCTCGTAACAATATTTTTTCTCGATTCTTAATTAAATCATAAATATTTCCCAAATAAATTTCACAAAATAAAATATTTCCATTCGTTTTTACTTTCATTATTTCATATATTGATTTATAAATTATTCCGGATGTTTCTTCCATCATTGTATATGTTTTTCCAGTTCCTGTTTGTCCATATGCTATTATAGAACCACAACCTTTATTAATAACATGTTTTATTATAGTATTTATACCATTTTCATAAATAAAATCGTTATTTGCATCTTTTTCAAATACCCTATCAAACCAAAAAGTGTGTTTTTCTGTGTAAGATTGCAAATCAACTTTAATTTTAGGTTCATTTACAATTATACAATTATTATTAACCTTGATAGCATCATTATTCTTATCTGTTAATGGTCTTTTGCGTACACATACAATAATTTTTTCATTTTCTAATATTAGTTGAAATAATTTGTCTTTTTCATCTGAACTAAGTAAACTTAAATTTTGAATTTCAATGAAACTTAATTTAGTTAAAGACTCCCAGGATGATATTCCTGACTGCTTCAAAATAGGGTATATGTAATGAAGATTATATATTTCTAGTTTTTGTTGAAGGTTTTTCATTTTAAAAGGGCAAAAATAATAAATTAAATTAAAAATATGTCGTAAATACCATTAATATATAATGAACTAATTAATTCACAATTTTAAATAATTATATTTTAATACATTAAAAAATTTAAAAATCAATTTATTAAGTGAGTTTTGTATTTAAATTTATAACAATGAAAACTTAAATTTATAATATTGGCAAAAAGTAAAGTTCTTAGTTTATCATAATAATAGTGATGTTTAAAATTTTTTTATTATATTTAATTAATAAACAATAATTTTTTTTTAAACTTTATATCTTAAATAACAATTTTTAACCGTTATAATGTCACAAAAATTTTTAAAGCCACAAATAAAATTTATTTCTAGAACACTTATAAAACATGAATTAAATTTAAGTGACAAAGAATTTGATAATCTTGTTACTATTATAGGTTTATATCCATATGTTCCAAAAGAAAAACAAAAATCCGATCGCATAAGAGATTATTTTTACAGAATTACTGATTATGAAAAATTGAAAAAATCTGAAATATTTAAAACATTTAAAATAAATAAAATAAAAAATGATAAAATATTAAAATATTCTAACCAAGGATTAGAATTTAGAGCAGCTAAAATTAAGAAAGAAGAATATAATTATGTGAATTTAGTCAAAAGTAGATATACATCATTTGGAAAAGCTGTTGATGAACTTGGAAATTCATTGGCCAATCTTTTTTTATCACAAAAATTGAAATTGGATCAAGATATTGATAATATTTTGTATGAATTTAAAAATTTTGTAATTCAATATGGTCTTTTAAAATATGCGTTTCTGTCAAATCATGGCATTTATTATGAAATCAATTTTAAGAATATGCGAGTTATTTATTTAAGTGTTTTTAGTGGTAAAAATATAGAGGATACTTTTGAAATTAAAACCGATAAAATAAAGAAATTAAGAATACAAGAGGATTATTTTTCTGATGAATCTTCAGAATTTAGCAAAGAAGAAAACGATAAGCTCGATGTTTCTCTATTGTCTTATAATACGACATTTCAAAAATATCATCTTAAATTGGTTTTATATAAACTTAAAAATATGTACAAAAATTTTGATAATAAAAATCAATTATTTAAAAATAAAAAATTTTATATAGAATGTAAAAATTTAGAAGATGAACTTAAATTTATCATAGAATCGTGTTCTGGTCAAATAGTTGTAGACAATTCTTTTGATTTTTGTTTAGGCGATATTTTTGAGACAGTTGATCAGAATAAAATTTATTTACATCCCCAATACATCTTAGATTGTCTGAATAAAAATTCATTATTGGATATTGAATTGTACAGAATAGGTACAAAATTACCCAAACATGAGTCACCATTTCAAATAAATAATTTTATCGATAAAAACATATTAATTTCATTATCTAAAAGAAAGCGTAATTATATACAAGATATAATAGATGGATTTGAAGATGTTCATTATAAAAGAAAAGAAAACTAACAAAAAAAATTTTGAAAACATCTTTTTCTTATAAATTAATTTTAAAATATTTATCAGTTAGAGTATAAGAAAATATTTTTAAAATATGATAAATCAATTTATATTCTTTATTGTGTTTCTTTAATGTATTCTCAAAAACTTTGTATTGAATTTTTAATTTTTTTACGTGGTTATTAAAAAATAAACTTTTTTTAGTCAATATATTATTTTTTATTTTACTTTTGTGGTTTTATTACCACATGATTCAATTAAGCTTCCCTCTAAAAATAAAAATAAAAATTTATTTTTAGCTAACCCCAATAAATAGAACGATATGATAACAACTATGAATAACATAAAGTCATTTAGCAGCAATAAGTATCAGCGTGCAACGACTAATAACATACAACAACATAATAACAATAAATACTTTAATTATAAACGTCATTTTATTTATTCAGGAGGTTGCATCCTAGAAGAGTTCTTCTCTTTAGGACACCTACCTGCGGTTAATACCACAGCTTTAGTTAACAGATAAAAATTTTTCTTAACAATTTATAATATATATTTAGTTTTTATATTAATATATGCTATTTCATACAACAAAAGTATCATTATTTTATATTACATATTTAAAAATAAAAAATATTTTATAGAAATAATTAAAAATAAAAGTTTAAATTTTTTGTTCATGTAGAGAGTAACCTTTTTATAAATAGACCTCAAAATTTCACGTTATAAACTTTTTTTCTAATTAAATATTTATTTGAATGTTTATTTATTAAATCTTTACATATAAAACTCATTATCTTATTATTCGTTCTCATTCATTGTGTTCCTTTCTAATAAATATACATTTATATTTTATATTTTTCTATCAAAAATCATGTCTTTTCTGTTTATAATATAACTAAAATTAAACAAAAAAGATTTTATTATTTTTCTACCTCATATGATAGAAGAAAATGAACAAACAATTTTTTATTTAGAACAACTAGATAATAATTTTACAATAATAAATAGAACTTTAAAAGAAATAGAAGCAAAAATTAATAATATTTATGAAATAAATTTAAAAGTTGTTCAAGATTATAAACCATTAATAAACTTTTTTTCTGTCAAGAAAGAAGATAAAATTGAAAGTAATTTTAAAGAAAACTTGTTTAATAGTTCGATAATTATGAAGTCTTCATCTCCAAAAGATCCTTTTACTGATACTAGTGTTAGTGAAAAATCATCCTCACTTGTTGATAATATAAAAATTTATAGTGATTGTTGTTTTGATGAATCCATGTCTTCTGAGATTGTAGATTTTGATATAAAAAAAATACCTGAAATATTTAAAAATGAAGAAAATCTTTTTAACGTTTACAACTATATTGATAGACATAAAAATGTTTCTTTTGAAAATCTTGTTGAAAAATTTAACATGATTGAATTTGATAAACTTACTATATATTTAAATTTACTAAAAAATAAGAATTTTATAAAAAAAAGGAAAATTTTTTTACCGAGATAATTAATTTTACTTTTTTTTATCCTTGAAAATAAAAATTTAAAATATTTAATTCTACATTTTCTGTGATTTATTACATAGTTTTATGTAATTTATTTAAAATTTAAGTTTTTATAATATAAATTATTGATAATTATTTTGTAGCGATAACCTCTATTATTTGTTTTTATCGATTTTTAATAATTAAACATGCTTTATAAATGCTTAATTTTTTTATTCTTATATAAAGTCAGTAAAAAAATTCTTTTAACAATAATAATAGCTTATAAATAGAATGAACAAATTATTTTTTTTCAAATTTATTAAAAATTTATAATAAATATGAATGTTTTAATTATAGACGTTTAAAATTAGTTTTAATATTTAATAAGATATATAAAATATTTAATTAAGAATATAATTTAATGTATAATTAATAAAAAAATAATTTTTAGTTCAAATACAATTTTGTTTTTTTAAATAAAATTTTTTACATTATGTTTATTTGAAACAAAATTATTTTATTATACTTAGATAAATAGTATGTATGTATTTTAATAATTATTTATACATATATTTTTAGAAAAAATATATAAGAATATCTATTTTTGTTTAATTATGGTAATCATAAAACATGAAAATTTTTTTAAAAATTGTATTGCTCAATTTAGTATAATAAAATAATTTAATTATTTCTTTTAAAACGATATTTTAATAATTTATAATTATTTTTTAATCTAACAATACATAATTAATGAAAAGTAATAGTTAATATTTTTTCAAGAAATTAAAAATACTTAATAATTGATTTTATATAGTTTAAAATGTTGTTTTGAAAACATTAATAATCTACGAGGAAATATAAAAATTAATTAATATTAAGTGATCATAACAAACCTAATATTATTGTAATTATAAAAATTAAAATTGAATATAAAAGTGGGTTAAAATTATCAATCAATATTGTTTGATAATTTTAAATATAATAAAATTAAAAAATAAGATCTTGTAGCTATTTAACTAGAATAGATACACAGAAATAAATATGATTTTTTTATGTTTATTAAGAGATTTGAGAAGAGAAAACAATATCAAAAATTTTATTAAAGAGCAAAAATTCAAATATAAAATATACATACAATTTATCTTTAAAAAAAAGAATATACTTTAAATGTTTTGGTGGATTAAAGAAGGAAATGTGAGTAGACTAAACACAATTATATAGCAATGTAAAATATTCGAGAAACTTTACAAACTTTAAGCTAGAAAATTTATAATATCTATATGTCGGAATAAAATAAAAACAATTAAAATTTTTAATATATATGTACTAAATTTATTTATCAAAAAACACAAACATGTTTACCACTTTAAATTTCTCATTTTAAATAATAAAAAAGGATATATATTTTATAAGTTTAATATTATAAAATTTATGAAAAAAACAGATAAACTATACTTAAAAGTAATAAAAAAGGTCTTCAGCCTATGCAATTTAGCCATATAAATATCATTCATTAATCATTAATTTGGCAAAACTTGCACAACAAGAGGTGTTACTGAAGCATGAAAAAAAATAACTACCTATAACAATGAGCCCTGCAACTAAACTTATTATCAGTTAACATGTTTTCAAATTAAATTTAAAACATTAGAAATAAATTGATAGAATTAAAGATTAAGTAATTGCATAAAAAATATATTTTTAGAAATAAATTCAAAACAATAAAATTTTATTCTTAACTAACACATAATCAATATTTATGAAAAGAACAATCTTATTTATTAAAAATGTGCATGTTCATATATAATTTTAATTATAATATTTAGTTATTGTGAAATAAAATAGTTTTTTATAAAAAATTGTTTAATCTAAAAATATTTATAATATATTGATGTACTATTAATTAAATTTTTTATGTAAAACTTATAATGAGATAAAAGCTTATTTTTTTAAGAAATTAATATAAAAAGATTATTTATTAAAGCTTCTTAAATTTTCTTTTATAGTGTTTTTATTTACACCAATTACTTGTATCCCTGAGTTCTTCCTTTAATTTAACATCCATCAGCTCAATGTCACCAATTCCACTACCGCCATCTTCAAGTCCTCTTATTAATCTAGAGAAATACTCTCCAACGTTTTATTAAAGGATCTAGTTTAATGTAGGCTTCCGTACTAAGTGTGAGATGTTTTTTTGATTATTGTAGCTATTAATATTAATATTAATAATATTAAATTTTAATAATTATCCCTCAAATGTATGTAAATGCCTATGATTTCTTTTTAGAAAGATTTGTATCAAAATTAAAAAATATTAATATTGGATTACATTTAAGCCAATTTCATAATAAAAATATAAAAATAATAATAATTGATTTTTGTGGAAAGATAAAAAAATTTCACAAAAATTTTTTGAATATAAAAATAGATATATACGTTGCTTTTAATTGTTTTGAAGATGAAATTTATACGTTAATAGATGATTACGATCTAGTTTATTTTTTTATCGATGAAAAATACATCGATAATTTTTTAATGTTTTATAAAAAATCTAATTTATTTATTATTTTTAACGGATCAACATTTAAGTCTATAAAAAACTTTTATTATTTATAAAATGAAATTTTTAACTTTTAAAATTTTAGTTAATCAAAAACACTCAATTGAAATTTATTTAATATTTTTTTGATTTTTTATTTTAAATTATGTATAAAATAATGATAACACTTATTTTATAAAAAATAAAGCAATAATAAATTTTTATATACGAAATTAATCATTTATTTATATATTTGTAAAAATTAAAAATCTAAACTATATAATTTACTTGTTATTTTTATAAACAACTATATTTCTTAAATAATTTAATTTCACATATATTTATTTTATTATATTTTTTGTACTAAAAAATATAAATCATTTTATAGTTTAATTTAAAAATATCGAAATAAAAAATATTTATTTTATTTTTTTATAACCTTTTATTGTGATTAATCAAAATCAAAAAAATTATTAATTTAATGAAAGTTTTTACTATATTAAAAAATTTGATAATATATACAACTATTAAAAAATTAGACAAATTATTTTTTAATTTTTTAAAATATAATTAATTTTAAGGTATAACTTATCTTGTATAATTTAAAAATTATAAATATTTTAAAATAATTTGACATAATTTTTTTATATAATGATTCAATATAATTTTATTTTGAATAATACTTAATAAAATTAATTTTTATATTTATATAAACTAAATGCAACAATAAAAAATACTTAATTTTTTTACATATTTCAAAATATTATATATATATATTTTAAATTGAAAAAGAAGCTTTGAAATGTATAATCTCATCAAATAATAAATTTAAAAATATATAAAATACTTTTAACCGATATAAATAATATAAACAAACAAAATAAATATTTTTTTCTAAAATGTTCAATATCTTGAATTTTTGAGTAATTGTTATTTAATTATAAAAAAACAAAAATAAAGGTATATATATTGTTTAGATATTTATAAAATAGTAGTAATAGATATTAATAACTTTTATATATTTTATACAATATTTATAAAGAAATTTCAAAAAATTTATAACATTGATTTTTTACCTAAATATTATCAAATAAATTTTAAATTGAGAATATAAATTAAATTTGAATATTGTTTTCAGTTCAAAAAATATGTATAAATTTATAAAAACACTTTTTTGTATATATTTATCAATAAAATTAAATATTTAAAGATAGAAAAAAAACAATAAAATTATTTGTCAATTTTATAAAAAAAAATGTTTATTAGAATGATTGATTTAAAAATATAAGACTTGTTTTTTCAAATAACATAAAAAAATCACGCTTCAACTACAAAAATATTTCACTGAATGATTAAAATAGTTTGAATTTAAATTTTATTCAATTTAAATCTAGTTTTTTCTAAATATGTTTAATTGTTTTTTTGTTAAATATTACTTTCTTTACAATATTCATAAAAAATTTGATCAAATAGGATTTTATTTTATAAAATAATTTTTTTATGTAAATTATTATATTTATAATATTTGTAGAATATAAATTAACTGACATTTTTTGTAAAAAAATAAATATATTAACTTTTATAGCTATAAAACAAAATTATTAGTAGAAGTTTTTTTTTAATTATATAATCTTATAATTAATATTTAAATGTAAAAAGATACTTATTTTTTACTCGAATTTTTAAATAAAAAATAAAAAAAATTTTAATCATTAGATATGTTTATTATCAGGAATAAGAAATTTTATGATTATCATGCATTTGTTTTAAAAAGTTAAAATTTTTTATAAAAAATCCCTATAATTTAAAATATGGAACATTTTTTAAGATACAAAATTTTACTAGAAGAGTGTATCAAAATACCATTAAATATTTTAATAGCGCCTACACTTAAAATTATACCTAGTTTAATCAACGTAGAAGTTCGTGATGACGATTGTAAAACTTCATACTTTACTGCTTATTTAAAATATGGTATATATGAATGGAGTATTAAAAAATATAAAATTAAACTTTTACAATTTTGTGCAAATTTAGAAAAAAAAACATTATTATTGAAGCATATAAAAAAATAAAAACGTTTTTTCTTTATCTAAAACAGAAATATTAGAAATTATATATGAAATTTTTAATAACCAAAGTATTTTAAAGATAAATGATGTTTTTTTATTTTTTAGAATTTCTGAATTTTCATTTTTTGGTCCTAGAATATATGAAGAAACATTTTATGTTTTATCAACAGATTTAAATAATTCAAAAATATGCTGTAACTTTTTTTCAAAAAAATTATATAAATCTTTTTATATAATCTGTAAAACTACACATTTGATACTTTATGATTATAAAAATGAAAAAAAATTGAAAAAATTATATTTTTTACAAAAGATACTGAATTTAAATTGATAAATGGACCAATTTATTCCAAGATGGTCATAATAGATAATAATATTAAAATAAATATAACATCACTTATGAGACAAAGAGTTAAAGATTTACATTATGAAATGCTAAAGAAAATTACTAGTTTTTCAAGCAATATAAAATCCTATGCGCCCTTAAGATTTAACAATATTTGTAATTTTTACATTGATGGAAAAAATTATTTTTTAGATTTATATAATTCTTTAAAAAATGCAAAATCTGAAATTTTTATTGCAGGATGGTGGATCTTTCCTGGGTTGTATTTAAAAAGAAAAAATGGTTTACAAAAAAAACATCGTTTAGATAATTTGTTAAAAAAAAAGCTAGACAAAACGTCAAAATTTATATATTAATTTATCATGAAATAAGTTTTGCTGTTAATATCAATTCTGATTATACATATAATATTTTTAATAATCTTCATCATAATGTAAATATTATTAGACATCCTAATAATACACCAAATACTTTCATATATTGGACACATCATGAAAAATTGGTTATTATTGATCAAAAAATAGCTTACACAGGAGGTATTGATTTATGTTTAGGTAGGTACGATACATCAGAACATCTATTATTTGAAAAAATATATGATAAACACAAACAAAAATGGTATGTATGGCCTGGTAAGGATTTTTCAAATCCTTTAAGAAAAGATTTTATTGGATTAGAAAAAGCAGATATTTGTCTTATAGATAGAAAAAATACACCTAGAATGCCATGGCATGATATACAAACCAAAATTATAGGAGATACAGCTTTTGATATAGCATTACATTTTATTCAACGTTGGAATTATCTATCTGATAAAATTATCGTCCCAAATGAATCTTTTTTTTATAATAACATACAAGAAATGTATCCATTTGTTACTTGTCAAGCTTTAAGATCTATTGGAATGTGGTCTTATGAAAGCCAAACAGAAAACTCAATTTATTTGGCTTACATTAATTTAATTAGAAACACTAAAAAGTTTTTATATATAGAAAATCAATTTTTTATAACAAAATTTGTAAAAGGCGACATATCGGATCCTCAAAATTTATTAGGATTTGAAATATTTAAGAAAATTAAAAATGCATACGAAAATAACATAAAATTTAAAGTTTATATTGTAATTCCTCTTCTACCAGCATTTGAATTAGATTTATGCAATTCTGTTATGGCGCATATTTTAAGAATACAAACAGATTGCATATATAGAAACAAAAACTCATTTATAAATGTTTTAAAACAAGCAGGTATCGATTATAAAAAATACGTAATCTTTTTATCTCTAAAAAAATTTCATAAATCGATTTATGATGTATGTAATTTTAAACATGAGCAGATATATGTACATTCTAAGATAATTATATCAGATGGATTAAAAATGATCACAGGAAGCGCAAATATTAACGATAGAAGTTTATTGGGAGATAGAGATACAGAGTCATGCATATATGTTGAAGATTTTAAATTTAATCAGATAAATGATCTTTTGAAAAAATTATTACATGAACATCTTGACTTTAAAAAAATAAAAATTTACAAAAAAAAACACAAACAAATTTATAAACTTTTAAAATGTAATATTTTAGATTTGTCAAATGATAGCATATTTTTTGAAATAAAAAAGATTGCAAAAAGTAATTCTAAATTGTATTTTGATGTATTTAAATGTTTTTCTAACAACCATGTAATAAACAAGAAAATTTATTATGAAATTAAATCAATGAAACCAAATTTAAAAAATAAAAAATTTAAAAAAATAATTGGAAATTTGGTGTTATATCCTTATAAATTTTTGTGTGAAGAAGATTTTGATGGTGGAATTTTTAGTTTAGATCGGATCATTCCTGAATTTATTTATTTTTAATGTTTAAAAAGTATATAATTTTCTTTATTTTTCCCATTTCTTCACGAAAGTAATAACGTTTTTAATAAAAAAATGTAAATTTATCAAATTTTTATATGTGTATATATTGATTGTTAAATAAATAAATCAAACATTAAAATTTTTTAAATGTATGAATCATTTTTTTTATTTTATATGTATAATTTATTAAACATTTATCGTTTTTAATATTCTATTATATTAACATTTCCATTGAATTTTTAGAAAAATAAATAATAATTTACATTTAAAAAATTATTTTATAAAACTTTAATTTATCATATTTTATTTACTTTTCTATAATATATTCAATTTTCCAAACAATTAGATAAGTTTCTAAAAATTAAATTATGCTCGTATTTTTTATTGTACCCTAAAAAATGTTTTTTAAAAGCAATAATTTTACTTTTAAAGATCATACAAAAATTCCATTTGATGTAATATTTACAAGTAATTCAGAAATTAATAACATTGTATCAAATAAATCAGATATATATTTTTCTCAATTAAACTATATTTACAAATTAAGAACTAATAAAAAGAATAAATGTCAAAACACTGTAACATCATTGGAAAGTTTTGATAATTTATTAGTAGCAGGTGATGATTCTGGTAATATTAAATTATTTAGTAATAATATTCAAATAAAAAGTTTTAACGAACATAAAAATAGAATTAATCAATTTGAAATGTATAAAAATGTTCTTATTTCGTGTTCTGATGACGGTACTATTAGATTTTTTTCATTTGAAAAGAATCATTCAATAAAAATAATTGATTGTTTTACTGATCGTATTCGATGTTTAAAAATAGACAACGAAGTTTTATATTGTGGTTTAATGAATGGATATATTTATGGTGTATCACTTAAATCTTATGAAATTGAATTTGAAAAAAATTGTAATACTGCAATTTTTAATATTAGTATTGTAGAATGTTCTATAATATTTACTTCATACAACAAAATTTATAAAATTAATAAGAAAAATATACTAGAACATTTAGGCAGTCATACTAAGAATATAACAGCACTTAAAATCATAAAAAATAGAATTTACACTGTTGGTCTCGATGGTTTTTTTAAATCATGGACTATTAATGGCAAATTGATAAGTCAAATATCACTTGGAAGCTCAATAACAGGTTTTTCATTATTAGAAACAACATTTTACTTTTCTTTGGAAATTGGTCAAATTTGTAAAATTGAATCATATAAAAAAGAACAACAAGTTAATAAGATTGAAATAAAAAATAAAAAATTAAAGGAATATGAATCAGAAATTAAATATAAAACATTTGAACAAGATTTTTATATGAACAATGAAATTGAGAAATTAATTAAAAAATTTGAGCATAAAGGAGCACTTCTATATGTACTTTCAAAAAATAATTTTAAAGATATTTTTTCTGTTTTATATTATTTACAACAAGAACATAAAATTAAAAATGCTTTACTTTTTTAGAAAAAAATTATATTTATTTATTACTTGATTTTATTATAAATAATATTCATATAAAAGAATTATTTGAAGTTTTTTTGAAGTAATAAATATACTTTTATCTGTTTATTTTTACGATATATATGATGATAATAATATATTTGAGCGTTTTATATTATTAAGTGAATTGATAGATGAGGAAGTCATATTTCAAGAAAAAATCATTGAATTATATAGTTTTATTGAATGTTTTAAATGTTGAAATTTAATATCAAACACATAAAATTTATTAAAAATATTTAAAAATAATAAATTTAAATTATATTACATATCATATTAAACACATAATAAAAATTATTAAATTTAATACCAAGATAAGAAATTTTTTTATTAAAAAGTAAAATTTGGGAATTAGTTTTTTATTTAATTATTAACATTTTATAACTAAAACTATTATTTTATTTTTTGTTTTTGATAAATTAATTATTTTTTTATTATACTTAAAAAAAAGTTTTTAAAAAATTATCGATTTAATGTATAAAAATACTTTTTTATTATATTGTAAATATTAAATTTTAAAAAAAGATTAAAAATTTTAAACACACTAATTATAAATTTAAATTTTTATCAAATAATATATAAAATTATATTATAAATAAATATATAAAAATTATTAAATACATATAATAATATTAAATTATTTGTATTAAACAAAAAATTTTATTAATATTTTTTTATGTAATTAACATTCATCTTATTTCTAAAACGTTTAAATAGTTGATTTAACATACTTTTATTTAAAAGATAATTAGTAAATTTAAGATATATTTTTTAATATATATTATAATATGATGACAAAGTTTTTTAATAGATTACCCTTAATGGAAACACAAATAATTTCACAATTGTTAAAGTCATTTAAGTATAAAAATTATGAGAATATGTCATTTTTAGCTTCATATTTATATAACAACACATCAAAATATAAAATTTTGTTACCTATTTCATTATATCATCTTGGAGAATATTCAAGATCTTTATTTTTTTAACTCAAATGAATACACCTACATCTATATATTACGAATTTTTGTGCTATAAAAAAATTAAAGAATTTAAAAAAGCTCTAAATGCATTAAAAAGTTTATTATATAAATCATTAGAAATTGAATTACTTGATTTAGAAAATTTTATAGTGGATTTAAATGATAAAGAACATTTTTATAATGAAATGGGACTATTACATACACAATTATATGATAAAGACTCGGCAAACAAGTTTTTTTTAGAATCTTTTTCTATTTTTCCACTTTACAACACAGTTGAAAATATTATCAATGAAGGTTTAAATGTTAATATAAAAACAAATACATATTATGATAATGTAATTAAAATAATGTTGATAAAAGAAAAAGCTAAACCTTTTTTATTAAAAGAACCAAAACCCAGTTATCATGATATACTTGACAAATATATACAAAATACACCAGGTATTGGTTCATATATACTTGCTTTTTTAGGGAAACAAATATTTGATCTTGGATATATTGAAGAAAGTAAGAAGATTTTTTATCTAGTAAGATCAAAAGATCCAAAGTTTATTATTTATATGGACTATTTAAGTACTGCTTTATGGCATTCTTCTGATATTACAGAATTAGGTATTTTATGTAAAAACCTTATAATAGATTCACCAAATCATCCTAATACATGGAAAGCTTTGGGAAATTTTTATAATCATAAAAATGATTATTCTAGAAGTATGTTATCTTTAAAAAGATCCAGATATATAATAAATGATTATACTACACTTAATCTTTTAGGATTTGAAAGTATACACAGAAATGAATATTTGGAAGCTTTAGATTATTTTAAAAAAAGTCAATTAATGCTAAAAAATAATTATAAATCTTATTATGGATGTGCTCTTGTTTATGAAAAATTGGATAAAAAAGATTCTGCTGACTATTTTTATAGAAAATGCTTCTTTAATAATCAAATGAAGGTTATGGGAATGAAATTTTATATAAAAAATAATAATATAGATGCAGCTATAAAAATATACAAAAATGCATTTGAAATAAATACTAGCGACATTACAAAAATAATTAAAATGACTATTGATAATAAAGAAAAATTTGATCGTGTAGAAGAATTTCTTGTTTTAGAATTTGTAGAAGTGTTAATACATCTTAATTTGTTAGATCATGCCTTAAACGTGTTACATATTGTTGAATATAGAGGAGATACGTATTATAAAAAAAGGGAAATGATTTTTGAAAAAAAACATAATTTAATTTAATTTTTTATTTTAATATTAGTAAAATAAATAGTAAATTTATTAAAATACTGTGTCTTTTTAGAACATATTTAATTAAATTATAAATTGTCTAGATTATTTATTTTTGTTTATTTTAATACTCAAAAATCTAAGAAATTTTATTTATGTATATTTTACCATTTCTACTTCTTTTTCTTGAAATCCACATTTTTTATAAAATTTAACATTATCTCGATTACATACTAAAGATATTTTATAACAATTTTTTTCTTTTGCGATACTAATTAAATGGTTAATTATCAATGTGCCAATTCCACTTCCTCTCTTATCTTCTTTCACTACTACATCTTCGATGTGCCCTTTAGTAACAAGACCCCTAATAAATTTATATTCTAAAAACAAAGTACCACAACCTACGATTAAACCTGATTGATCGTCTACAACAACAATACTATGATAATCTTGTTTGTTCCTTAAAAATTTTAATCTATTAATAAAATCTTTTTCAGCCACATTAACTGGTTCTGTAAGTTCATTTATACAATCCATGTATCCTAATTTGTAATCTGTCTCTTCTAAGTTTCTAATTGTGTACTTTGACATGGATAAAAAACAAAATAAAATTTTAATAAAATAAAGGAGAAAACCTATCAATTAAATTTTTATACACATTTAATGTCATAAAATTTTTTATTATTAATTTAATTATATTTTATAAAAATTAATTTATTATTAATTTTATTGAAATTAAAATATCTGATATTTGTATTATATTTTAATTTAATTTAATTTAATAACCTAGTTATCTAAAAAAATGTTACGCTATATGTATGGTATATATTTAACACTACAATATATTTTTTTTTTAATTTTTAATAAAAAAAATCATTGAAATAGATAAATTTAAATATTTTTCTTAATTTGTATTATTAAAAAATAAAAATATTAGATAAAATTTTATAAAAAAACTAAGACATAATTTTTATGTTTTGTAAATAGAAAAATATAAACAAGTTTATTATTTTTTGATATTAATAAAAATATGTCAATGCGCTTATTTAGTAAAAACTTCAAAATTTCATTTATGATTAATTTAAAACATAACATATGCTAATATTTTGTTATAAATTAATAAACGAAAAAAATGATTATTTTATTTCATAATCAAAAATTATTTTGTGTTATTTTTCTGCAATTATATTTATATAATTAAGAATATATATGATTGATTTAGCAGCAAAATAAAATTTTAATTTATTTAGTTTTAATATAAAATATTTAATTTTTATTTTCAAACTTTCAAAATAAAATTATAAATACTGTTATATACCTTGTTATAAGTTTATATCAGTTTTAAAATATATTAAATTTAATTCATATTATTTGTTAAAGTCTTTCTTATCAACCATTAAATTATAATATTTTTTATACTTGATGTGATTGTATAAATAAATTACTTTACATTTTTTTCAAACAGAATATATATTAACGATTAAATTATAGTTTATTTAATGAAAAAAAGAATAAAATTTTTATTTAATAAACATAAAATTAAATTAAATTATATTTAAATATAAAACAACTTGTATACAAAAATATCAAATAAAAGATTTTTTAAAATATATTCTATAAAGATATTTAATTTTTCTTATGTAGAACAACTAAAAAATGAAACAACATTGACAACTTCTACACACAAAATTCATATAAAAATTTGATTTAGTTTTTAATCATGTGAAAAATCATTTTTTATTAGTTTGACATGTTAAAAAAATTAAAAAATTGTATATAATAAAAAACCCTTTTATATTTTTCTTGTATAAAAATAATTTAAATAATAACAACTTTTATTGTATTTTATAGTTGTAATTATAAAGTTAATAAACATTATATTTAGAATTTTTAAGAAAAAACATATTAATTTAAATACTATTAAAATTTATAAAATAATATCTTAAGTAACTTATTAAACTTATTTGATTATATCACATTATCTTTTAAAAATATTTGTTCTAATAAATTAAGAAAAAAAATTGTATTATTCGAAATTTAATTTATATTCTAAAAATACAATAATTTATCAACTTAATCTCCTAAGTTTTAAAACAACAAATTTAATTTTGTAAAAAATAAAATCAAAAGGGTTTTAAAAAATTAAGAGCTGAAATTAAAAAATACAAAATAAGTTTCAGAGTAATAAAAATTATTCAAAATAACTAAAATGGTACAAACGCATTTTTTATTATAAAATCTTTAATTGTAAATTGATAATTTATTATTAAGAACTCTATAAATGCAATAAAAATTATTGTTTAGATTTTTGTACACTTTAAAATAAGATATATACAAATATTCTACAAGCTAAAAATTTTAACTCCATAAATCTATGATTTACGACATTCAATTACATAAGACTTTCAGTTTTAAGTTTAGTTTATTAATTATTTAAAATTTTTACAAAAATATGACATTTCATATTTTTTTTATAATTTATATTAATATTTTGTATGCTTTCTTTTTTTTATTATTAATATTTTATTTTGTTCAATATGTATTTTAATTTTTTTTTATAAATATAAAAAAACAAACTTTAAACACTATATAACATAAACAATTTAATAATATTAATCTTACTTTTGAATGGTAAATTTTAAGTAGAGTTAAAGAATTTAATTATAACTATTATATCCGAATATTCTTTTCATGTGCATAAAATTTAATTTAGGTACTACAACCAAAATTAAAACACCAAGGTTTACAAAATATAACCAATTACAATATTTGACAATTTTATTTACAATAATAAAAAGTATTATTGGATATAATGCAAGAAATCTTACTTGTATTGTATCTTCTGATTGTTCAATTATTTGTTCCCAAACGGTGCAATTGTAATATTCACTACAGAATGGATCTCCTATTCTCCAATGAAAAAATAAAAAGTTAATAAATTATAAAATATTGCAGTCATTTGCCAGCTTGTTTGTTGTGATAAAAACTGAGATAATGTAAGTTTTATAAATATTGTCATTAATATATGTATAAACCAGCTTCCTTTTTGAAAAATCCAACTTATATTTTGAGAAATAAAAACTTTTCTTTGTTTCATGTTTTTTTGTTAAAATTTTTTTTTTATTTGTAAAAGGAGAAAGTATCAGAAAATTTATATATATGAAATTTGTTAAAAGAATTTTTTAAAATTTTTTATTACATTAAATACATATAATAATATTTTAAATAACATGTTTTCTATTTTATAGTTTTTAGAAAAATCGAAATAAAAAGATAAAATTAAAACATTTAATTTTCTAAATTTTTTATTGAACATATATATTAATATTATAATACAATAATTTTAATTCTCAAAAAGATTAAAAATCAAAAATTTAACAATGTTGAAGTTAAAAATTTAAATTAATAGTAAAATGATTCAAATTATACACATTTTCAAAATTTATTTTAAAAATGTCATAATTTTTTGCCAAATAACAAAAAATATTTTGTAAAACTTACTATATGTAACTATTATTGTTACTTTATTAAAGATAAAAAAACAAATAACATAAATCAATTTAATAAATTACTACCTTTTTATGGTTTTTAACTATCATAACTAACAACGAAATTAAAATTTAAATCTTTTTAATTTTTTAAAATTATATTTAATAGATTTATTTAAAAGAATATATATATTGATATATAAATTTATTTTATAATTTAAAATTAACTTTATAATATGATTTATATATACATTTAAAGTTTTAAAGTCGCACATAAAAAATAAAAATCTTAAATTTAACTGAGATAACTTTGTATCTATCATTAAAAAAAAATTTTCTTTGATATTATAAATAAATACCATAAAAAATTTATAGCAATTCGTAGATTTATTTAAAAATGCATTATTTGTATAAAAACTTCTTGATGTTACAATAAATCAATGAAGATATTTTAATATTATTATTATAAATATCTTCTAAACAATTAAATTTATAATCATGAAACTCAAGTAATTGTTTGTTTGTCATTATATAATAAATCGACTTGTCGTTTTTTTTAGCTAAATCATCTCTAATTAAAAGAAGTTTTTTAAACCATTCACTATTTCGATTTAAAAAAGTTACCCACATATGAAAATATTTTTTAGTATCTCTATAAGTATATAAAAAATCATCATCTGTTAAATTATCTTTAAAATAGTTTTTTTTGTATTTAATTTGTTTAGAAACATTCAATATTTTTGCATGTAAATAATCACGCAAAATTTTGCAAATTCCAGGTATTTTCCAATCTATATATGTTTTGTTATTAATTTGATATCCTTTCATATTATATGTAAAATTATTATTTTTAATTATATAAAAATTTTTAAATTTAATGTTTATGTAATAATAAAACTTATGATAACAATCTAAACTAGCGAAAATCTTACAAAATTTATCATTTAATAATACACCTATTTTATTGTATAATTTAGAAAAATTGATTATATATAATTTGTTTTTAGAAAAAATAAGCACATAACATAATGTTGGAGTGTAATTTATGTAAGATTGATCTAGTAAATCTAAAACAATATCATCACCAATTTCTTCAATTACTTTAATAAATTCCAAATCTGTATTTATTACAGTATTGTCTATAAAATTTTGCATATAATCTTTAGTTAAAATAGCATATAATTGTTTATTTTGAACTAGAAAATATAAATTAGACGATATTTGTTTCTTTATATCTGATAAAAAAATTTTATTTATAAACAGTTTATCATATTCAAATAAAATCTGTATGTTATTTATATGTTTAAATATTTCTTCAAAATATTTATCATCGTGTTTTCCATCATTTGATAATTTTATTTTACAATTAAGTTGTGTAAGCAGTTTTTTTGCCTCAATTGCATATTTTTTCATTATATAAATGTCTTATATTAAGGACTACAAAAATTTATTTTATTTTAGATAAAAATGAAAATAAACCAAAAAAGGTTGAATAATTTTAAAATATTTCTAATATTTGTGAATTTTAATTAAAATGTTGTTTTTTTCTAAATTTCAAAATAAATAATAAAGTTTTTTTATTTAAATGAAAAAATGTATCAAAGCAATTTATATAAAATATTTTTTTTTAAAATAAATGTATGTAACTAATTTTATTTTTAAATATCGTTGTAAGTATTAAAAATTTTTTAAAAAAATTAATAAAATTTTATAAAGAAAGATGATCTTTGTAAATATATTATAAATTATAATATATTTGTATTCTGTTAAAAATAAAACATGTTTTTATTATATTGAAATTTATTATTAAAGTTTAATCTAAGGTATAAATAAACCTGACAAATAATTTACAAAAATTATAAAATAATATATATTATAAATATTTACATCAAAAATACTTATGTTTCTTGTAGTTATGCAATTAATAATTGTAATGATCAAAAACTTAAATTTTAAATTTGACTATATTATTTGCAAAAATTATTAAATAAATAAATCAATATTAAAATTTTCATATGATATAATTGATAATGAATAATTTAAGTTGTTTAAATCAAAATAAGTTTTAATATTTATAATTTAATAATTAATATATATATTTCAAATTAAAAGTATTTTTAATTTTATTATTCTTTTGTAAATAAATTTTTTTGAAAAGTATTATTTTTGATAACTTTACTATAGCAAATAATTATTTATTTTTATTATTGAGAATAATCGTACATAATTTTCATTTTTTTAATATTTTTAAATATTTAAAGTTTATATAAATTATATAAAAGCTAAAATATAAATAAAATTTTGTTTAAAATATCTTAAAATTTAACGAAAAAAAAGTTTATTGATTATAATTTATTTAATATTTTTTAATTTTATTACAAATTTGCAAAGATATTATTTCATAAAAATTTTAATAATTTATCTTATATTAGGTAAATAAAATAATAATTGTTCTTTATATTAGAAGAAAAATCTTAAATATTTTATTTTATTTTATTCAAAATTATTTAAAATAAGTTTAAATTAAAATTTAATATAATTTATATATTTAAAATTATTCAAGTAGATTTATTGTGTTATTATGTTGTAACTATTCATTTTATTATTATTTCAATCTTGTGACATTAACAGTTCTGTTTCGCATTATATTTTTCGTTTTTAATATCTTAAGGCACTTTTGTTTTATTTAATTTAAGTTTTTCCTCCTCGATAAAGATTTTTTAACAAGTATAGTACTTACTTACTTGTTAACAGCTTTTCCACCTCTTATTATCTAGGTTCATTCCACCACATCCTCGTCCCTGATTCAAAAAATCAATTCAAACGTCTTATTAAGTACGATAGATTGTATATATACACCTCAAGGTTAGTTTAAATTTTAAACACTTTGATATACTTTCTATGGTACTTGGTTACAACCTCATCCCATGTTATTACATATGGAATAATTCTTGTTTGTAATTAATAAATTTGACCAAATTCATTAGCCAAAAGATCATACTTTCTTAATTTTTTGTTCTCATAATAGTCATACAGTTTTGATTGATGATTACAATTTCGACATTTAGATTTTTAAATATATAAAATATAATGTAATAATAATTTTAAATATATAAAAAAATAAAAAAGTTTATATGTATAGTTAAAAGTTTTAAGCAAAACCTATATATAAACATGTTTTGGTATGAAAGATAATATTGAATAAAAAATTAGCAGTGCACAAATAATATATTAAATTTTTAACTTTACAATTCTAAAATTTATTGACATTAAGAGATTTTAAATCATAATTTGTTTAACTTTATAATGTTTTAAAAATTTAAAAAAAGTTATATAAAGAGATAACAAAATTTTTTAGTATAAAAAATATAATATGATGAAAGAATTTTTAAAAAAGTTTCTAAAAAATTATTGTTAAAATTTTATTAAAAATTATTTTAAAGTATTTTTAATATATATTTGTATTAAAATGAGCACAATAATATTTGATCTATTATTTTTAATACTACAATTAAATAAATATTTTATATGCAAAAAAAAACAAACAATAAATATAGATGACCTCTAAAAGATATAGAAATGTAAAAGATGATGGGGATGTAATTACCAATAACAAAAAAAACAATAAATACGATAATTATAAATGTAAAAATATACATGCAAAGTTTATTGTGAAGAATTTCTTAAGTTATAAATGATTATTATAAAGTTTTGCCAGAACGAATTGAAGCATATACCAATCAGTAACTTTAAAAAAACTTTAGAGAGTGTGCTATAGAGTACAGAAGAGGAGGCGATTTAATATTAGCGGAGAACGAGAGGAACGAAAACTTACATACCAAGTGAACTCGTTTGATACGGAAGCGGAAAAAAATAATAGAATAATGAAATTAACCCTCAAATAAAAAGTTTTATCATAAAGTTTTGCCATAATATATAAGTTCAAAATTATATTTTTCATAATTTTTAGTATAAAATGTCACAAAGAATTTTAAACATTTATTATAACATATTTGATGCAAATAAATAATAAAGTTGTAATTTTTTGTTTATTTTATAAACTATTTATAAAAATATGTAAAATCATAATTTTATATTTTTAATATATATATTTTACTTTAATTTTTTAATGTATGAATGGATAACAATTTTCATTTTACAAATACCAAATATTTATTATTTAAATTTTTTTTCTTGTTCTTATATATTTTTATTTTAAAATTATCATATTTATTAAACATGATAAAAAATTTCAAAATTTATAACTTTTAAAATGATATATATGACATTTTTAAATTTATTTGATAATTTACATTATTTTTTAATAAAAAACTTTTTTTTATAAACAAATTAAAATATTTTTAAATTACACAAAAAATTATAACTTTTATTTTTTTTATATATAATATCTATTTTAATAAATGAAAACTCCATTTTTTAAATTATTTTATGTATATAAAAAATACAAAATGTTTTTTTGTGATAATCAATTGATATATTGTTAAATCTTCATATGATTAATTTTTGATCACTTTTTTAAAAATTGTACTTTGAAAAAGAAAATTGGCAATTAAATAATTTTTAAGATAAATAAAACTAAACTATTTTAAATTTTTATCATATTTTCTCAATAATTACAAAATATACAAAAATATCTAAAAATTAATTAATCTCTATGTAATTTATTTAAAGAGTTTTTTAAGTTTTATTTGAATAAATATCTACATGAAAATATGTAACATATAATCATAATAAATACTATACATAACATAGGTCTCAATCCTAAAATATCACTCACATCATTTTCTAATACATTATTACCGAAAAATCTTGCATTATTGCTTAATCCTGGATGAACAAGTTTGACAGGTTTAGTATATTTACTATAACATCTATCACTGGTCTTACTAGTATCATTTAAATCTAAATGAAGCTTACACTGAGGACATTCGTGTTTACTTTCTTTATACCATTCATACAAACAAGACCAACAATAAATGTGACCACAAGAAGCAACTACAGGATTTTTACATATGTCTAAACATATCGGACAGATTGGTTTTACGTTTAATACATCTAAAATTTTGTTTTTTATAATGTCTTTTTTTGAAATTGCCTTGTTGTTCATTACTAAAGGGTTAATATTTTATGATGTTAAGAATTTTAAAATATAAAAATTGAAATATAATATTTTTAACAAGTTGAATATTTTTTTAAATTAAAAAATAAATTCAAAAAAAATAATCTTAACTAACCATTTAAAAATATTTTAAACATAAATTATAATGACATATAATATTAGATGAATAAAAAACTTTTTATTGATGTATACACTTTATAAATAATTAAAAATAGATTATAGAAATTTTATAAATAATAAACCAGTCTATCATGAATTTTTTATGTTAAATTCTAAATTTTTGTTAAAATTATATAATTTATTTCTCAAAATCTATAAGTAACATTATTAATTTATTAAACTATTAATTGTGCATCTTTTTGAAGAATTACTTTTTTAAAGTCCTTTGTTTTTCTGGATTATCGATAATTTTCTCATCTGTTTGTAATCCTTTTAGTTTACGTAATTTGTCAATATATTCAGAAAAATCTAACAAATGAAAAAATCCATATTCAGTACTTGACATGTATGAAGTTCCTTTTGTATGTATGCGAATATTTTCTACAAGTAAATCATAATTAAAATGAGGAACAAGTGAATATAAAATATAAAAACCGGTATTTTGTTCATATTCTTCACCTTTCAAAAAACATTTATTTTTTTGTAATAAAGTATAAATTTTTCCTAAATATTCATCTTTTGTAGAAATTTTTACATGGTAAAAAAAAGGAGAAATTTGAGGAGACGATTTATGGTAAACATGATTAATTTTATCCTTAATAAAATAATAAACTTGATCAGTAGTCAAGTTATACTCATCAAAAGTGACTTCAAACGTTGTATCACGTATATTTTCGTTAATAATAGGACCACTTAATGTAAAAATTTCCAATATACTAATTATTAAGTCATACCATTTTTTAGATTTTATTTTAAAAATATTATTAAATTCATCTTTATAAACTTTATGTAAAGAAATTGATTCAATCTGATCTTCAATATTCATATTACCGCGCCTATTATTTTCGTGTTTTTGTATGTTGGACAAATTATTATCTAAAATAAGTTTTTGTTGGTTTACAAATTTAGATTTATTTTTTAAATAAACATCATTATTTTTCGAATTTTTATTTCTTGAGTTTACATTTAAAATTAGTTCATTTTTAGAACTTTCACCATACTTGCATTTAAAAAATTCAAAAAAATTACTTTCATTATCTTCATCTATATTATTTGTATTTGGATATATACAAATGCTTAAATTACCTTCAAATATTTCTTTATATTTTTCCCGTACACTTTCACAAAATATAAAATCATTTTCAACATATTCCAAATAAATTCCACATTTTTTTAAATCTTCCAACATTTTTTCTACCTGTACTTTACCAGATGACATAACAGATAATTGATTAAATTTATCAATTTTCAGTTTTAAACATTGTTCTGTATTGACAATTGCACTTAAAGCTTCTTTCATAAAAATCATTATATTTAAAAAATGATCTATAAAATGGATACATTACTTCTTTAAATAAAAGATTATGAGGCTTGTTTGATAAAAAAGTGTTTTTTTTAACATTAGATTTTATACATATTAAATTTGATCCTGTAATTTCATCGATTTTCTCAAGTCCGTTCAAAGTATATTTATATATTTCTTTTATTTTGTGTTCGCATTCATGACTATACAAAACAGTACCAATTTTTAGAATTCCATAATGCAATCTAGTAATAAAAAGCAAATCTTCCTTTTTATACTCGTTTTTAATTAATCCTAAAGAAACATAAGCTATGTATTCTTTTTGATCATATTTATAAATCGTTTCTAAACTATTAAAAATGCTATCAGATAATGACATAATAGAACTCAATATAGATTTTCTTGTTTTATTTGCAACAAAAAATTTTTTACACAATTTATCAATTTCATTTGGCTTTTTATTTTCAAAATAAAAAATTTGTTTTTCGATATAATTAATGCATTTAACAATATGCTCTATAGTTGTATTTTTTCTAAATATTTTTTTACTTATTTGATAGTTTACACCATAACACAAAATAGCACTACATAATATAATATTATTATTTTCCCAAGTAAATATCATTTCTCCGATCATTTCATTTATTAAATTTATAATATCTAAAATTAAAAATGTTGTGTTTTCTGGAACTTTGTCAATTTTATTTATTACTAAAATAGTCATGTGCTTATTTATATATTTTATAAGTGAATGAGTACGTGGTGTAATACCTTCTTTTAAATCTATAATTATTAAAAAACAGTCGCTTAAAAGTGAAGACTGTTCTATAAGAAATTCAAAATCAACATGTCCAGGAGTATCTATAATAGTATGAGTTGTATTGTTGTTCATAACACTTATAGCACTCATTTTTAGTGTTATACCACGCGATTGTTCATCTTCACGTGTATCCATAAACCTCATATCACCAGCTAAAGATTTAGATATTTTACCATGTGCAGCAACTAAACAATCTATAAGTGTTGTTTTTCCATGATCTATATGTGCTACAACCGTTGTAATTATTGATACCATGGGTTTATTCCAATATTTAAATGTAAATTTAAATATTAAAAGTCATTAGTCTAAAAAATTTAAAAGTGTAATTAAAAATTATGTATATAAACAAAAGTATATAATTTTGTTGAATGATAGTTTATCAAAAACATATTCTTTTTTAAAAATTAATCAATTAATTTTTTTATTTATTCATATAAAGAACAAAATAAAGAATTTTTTATAGAATTTCTTAATAAAGAAAATTCATTTAATATAGTTAAAGTAAAT
>KE647290.1:0-17350 GCA_000447185.1 Vairimorpha apis BRL 01 | reverse complement strand
AATTATTTTCTGGTTTTTTAATTCTGTAAGGTCTTTATATTTGATTAATGAGGAAAGTTCCTGGTTATAAGAATCAATTTTCTTTTCAATATTATTAAACCATTCTGATTTTTTCCTTGTTTTCTTTTTTATTCCCTGATAGGTACTTTGTGCAGATTGTATCACACGTGCCACATCAGACAGATTTTTAGGAGGATGAGTCTTTATATATTCTCCAATCACATTATTAATGTTTTGTATTAGCTCGACATCCATGTTATCTCGCGGTAACTTATAAGTCCTTTCAAAATTTTGTACTTTTCGTTCAAATGCTTTTCCGATTTCATTATAAAAATAGAGTTTGGCATTTATATACCTTTCTTGGTTATAGCCTATTGCTTCTTCAATAAAATCACTTATTTTTTAAAACCATTTTGTACCTTGCTCGGATTTATAAATTTTATTGGAAATACTTCTTCCTAATTCATTTTTTAGATTGTCATGTGCTTTTTTTTTAAACACTTCCATAGTAATCGGGTCATTAAATTTGTTGCAAAATACATCTGTTGCCATCTTTCATCCTCCTCTAGGCATCCTTTCAAATCTCTTAAGTATATTTTTAAGAGCGTCCGTTGGCCAAAGTTCTTTGGAAGAGTCGACTGATAATAGCATAGCCTTGAGAGCGGAAAACCGCTCACATCGTTTAATTTCCATATTTGTTACATTTTTATCATGTTCGTCGGCGTTGATAGCATTTTTAGTATCTTTTTTTGTTCATGGTTGTTTTCTCCAGATTTTTCGTTTTTACCCTTCATTTAATAAGAGTATATAAATAATAAATATATTAAATACCTATATAATAAATTTGAAAATGATTATTCATATATTTTAATTAAAACTTCAATTAATGATGTTTATCAGTTTTTTAAATAAAACATGTAAAATTGTATATGTATATGGAATCAAATGTATGTAAAAAATATTTAAAATCATTATATGATAAAAATTTTAATTTTGAATATACTATAAACATAAAAAGAATAACTTAATACATTATTACAGAAAATATTAGAGAAAGTTGAACAATATCAATCTCTTTAAATTTATATGTCTAATTTTTTTTTTACATATAATAATTAAAAATAATTTAGAGTGAATAATAAATAATTTACATCTTTAAATATTATATAAAGTATATAAGAACATGTTTATTGTATAAAACTTATAAAATATATACTTGCTAGTGATATGAAATTTTACTATATATATTTAACATTGAACTATAATATAATCTTTTAACTTTAAATTTTTTTTAGAAAATTAATTACTTTTATTATTATTATTATTCATAAAACTAACAAATTGAAAGTATTTTTAATTTTGTTTTAGGAAAATTTCAAGTTTTATATTTTTGAGAAAATTAAATATAAAATTTAACATTATTGTCGTATCCCTGTGGTAGGGAGCCGAACTTAAAATAGTATTCCAAAATACTTTTATTTTTAAAATGTTTATTTTTATAGTATTCATGTTTAATGGGGTTGGATTTAGTCCACTCCGTGCCCCTATGGTTGTTATCTTTTAAATGTCGAGTGAATTGAGCCATATGTTGTCTTCCTGTCTTAGGGGTATCCCTTTTATATTTTAGAATTTCTAGAAACTGTAAATTTAATTAAAATTAAATTAAAAAATAAATTAACGAATAAATTAAAATAAATTAAAATTAAAAAATAACATGTGGTAAGGATACCACAATTATATACATCATTTAAAAAATTGAAATTATAAATTTAAAATAAATGTATCACACAAAAATTTTTTCATTTTATATATGATAAGAAAATGAAATAATTTAAAAAACATAATCAAAAACTTTTATAATTATATGAACAAATTTAAAAACATAAATATTTTTATTCAATGTAATCTTTGTAGATATTAAAAATATCAAAAACTTATTGCATTAATATTATTTTTATTTATTATATACAATAATCTGTTTAAATTTGAAAATAATTTTATGTCCCAATTTTTGACAAAAATAATCAACGAAATGTAAATTACAATTATATACATTTTAAATATTGGTTATAAAATTTAATGCCATTCATAATAATATTGTGATTTTTGAGATATAATTGTTGTAGGCAGACCTAAAGCTGTCTGTTTTAGATCAAGTTTGAGATCGTAAACCTATGTGTTGATGTGAAACAATCAACACCATTTAGCTATAAAAAGAAAACCTTCTTCAACATCATGTTTAGTCCGAACAGCAACAACAATAATGTTAAAAACTACATGTAATTGAATTATATTGTGTTACATAAAAAATTGGAAAATATATGTATATGTATGAAATTAAAACTTATTTATTTAATTATTTAAGAAGATAATTCAAAAATAACTTAAAAATTTATTTAATTATAATATAAAAATTTTACTAATATAGTTAGTTAAATAAAAAACTGTTTTAAAAACAGAGATTAAATATAATGATATTTATTTTAAAATATTAAATAAATTAAGTACTATAAACATAGTTCAAATTTAAAAATAAATGATAAATACATAGAAGTATTAAATAAAATAATTAGCATTTTTAAATTTATAAAAATAAGCATAATTAATAATTTTAATATAGTTAATAAATACTTAAATAATATTTTTTGAAGAATTAACAAAATAAGTGTGTAGGTCAAGAAAAGGTAATTATAATGATAAAAATATAAGTCTGTATTCAAATATCACTTATAAAAAAGATTTAACTTTATAAACAATGAACGTAGATAAAATATATTTTATATTTATAATAATAATTAAAAGTTATTACATAATTTATTTAATTATGTTTTAAATAAAAAACAATTAAAATAATAGGTAGAAATTAATATATTTTTTTATATAATTACAGTATTTAACAAAACTTTCAAAATATTTGAAAATAAGATAATAATTTTACAATAAATTTATGATAAAATGATTTATCCATATATAAAAATGATATTTAAAGACCAATTTCTTATGTAACAATATTTAAGAAAGGCAGTGCATTTAGAAGAAAATTAAGCAAACATATAACAACTTGCGAAGAAACAACTAATTAAATTTTTTTATAAAAGAATAAAATAAAAATATACATATATACACACATATTAATATTTAAAACTTTAGAGTCTCGGCTTTTGAATATTAAGTTTTTTTAAAAATTATATTTAAAATGAACTTAATAGTACTAAATATATTTGTTAGTTTGTTAAGAGAGAACTGAAAAAAGGCAACATTATCTTTTGGTACAATTCTTACAAACATTTAAGTCCAAGAATTTATCAGTAAAGAAAAACATGTTCTCATTAGTAATAATGTTAAGCTTTAGTTAGCCTAAGAGAATAAATTTGAAAACATTAAAGGAGAAAAATTGAAACAATATACGAGAATTGTAGCTTAATAAAAATTTTTTTTTAGAATTATTTAAGATCATAAAGAAACTCTTACGATCCTATAACAATAGAGTTTAAAAAATGAAGACAACTTTAAAAATTTTATTGTTTTAGTATATTCTCTAAAGCTTATTACAATATTGAGCGTTAAAAGGTCATGTTATAATCATTATAATCTCAAAATAATTAATATACGCAATAATAAAGACTGAAAAATCTGTTGTGAACAAACTACGTAGAAAGATGCAAAACCAATTTACCGAGTAGATACCATCAAAATAAATTATTTTTTCTTGATATATGATAATTATTTTAATTAAATTAAAGTTTTTGTAAAAATTATTAATGAATAAAAACGCGACAATAAAATGTATATGAGATAAATGAATATGTTTTATGTTTATATTAAATATTTATAAAATAAAGCTATGTTTGCTTAAAAACAGATGTATTTTCGAAGACTTTAGATGTTGTAGGGCGACAAATAAGATATAGAGACAAAAAGATTCAAGACTTGCTGATTTGATTGCTTATAAATTTTAAAAGAGCTCAAAAAATATTGTCTACAATGTTTAAAAGAAAAGATATTTTATAATTTGAAAATGCCTTTTTAGATATTTATTAGATTCTACTGTTGATATAGATAAACAAGGTTTCTTTCAAAATATAAAAATTAATTAGTTTTTATTAAGTTTTTACTCATTGAAAATCTACTGTATGAATAACATTTATATTTTCTTAATTAAAAAATGTAAAATCATTTATTATCCATGTATCGATATAAATTCTTTAATTCAAATGAACGAATTCTGAACTTTAATTTTACAAAAGATTGACATCTATATTACAGAAAAGTGTTAAAATATCGTGTTGTGATTTTAAATTTATATTATATATGTCTAGTATCTTAAAAATAACAAAGGAATGACAATCGTTGAAATACAAAAAATGAAAACATCAGTGTTTTTATTTGAAAAACAGATATGTGCTGTTAAAAATTGCAATTTGTTAAATAAGTTAATGTTAACATAACAATAAATAAAGAGTAAAAAAAATTGATGATATCGTAAGTAAATGTAAATAATTTTTACAATTTATTCAATACAGAATATGTATTAATATACATCGAAAAATTAAGTGACTATTAATTAATAATTCATTATAAAATGAATTATCAAATAATGGTACATTGACATAAAGTCTGAAATAAAAAAAATATGTAAAAAGATAAGATATTACACAATAATATCCTCTACTTTATGTATTATTGCTCTCATATTTAGACATGTTATGAAAAAAATTTCTCATTGATTTTTAAAGTATAAATTTATTTATTGAAAAAAAGATTTTATGACAAATTACTTGATATTTATGATTATATAATTTTTTTTAATGAATAAAGTGATTAATAAGTTGATGATTAAAATACTAACAAAAATTCTTTACATTTGTAATATTTCAGTAAAATAAAAAATTCACTTATAATTACATAGGTTTTAATTTATTTGTTATATTTGAATTCCTTAAAGATACAAATAATTAGGAATCAGAAATATGTTTACAGTATAGTCACAAAATATACTTAGAGAAGTTTATGGAATAGATGTTATGTTTCATAGAAAGATTGGGAAGAATAAACTTAATAACAGGAATATAATAAATACAATCTATAATTATGAAGCATTATTATAAACTATTATGTGGATATTTTAACTTGAATCTTTATACTTGAAAAATTTGATCATGATATCTTCCAAACTTTGATAAAACAAAAATTCATTTACAACAACATTAAAGAAGATTATACTTATTTAGAACGTAAATAGAAGAGAAAAGTTAATGTTCAATTTTTTAGTGAATATATGTGGCGTAATTTCTCAGGAGCGACACGAATTTAAAATAAACTTCTAAATAATTTTTTATTCTATGTTTATTCTCTTGCTGTTCGTATGTTTTTTGTTCAGCTCGGTACATCTTGCACAGCATCCTTCTTTTATATTTAATTTTGTCTATTTTTTGTTCTAGACCATTTTTAAATTAATTGATAAAATAAATAAATAAATGTTTGACATGTGGATTATACCACAGTCTACCCCTTTTTAAAACTTTATGTTTTTAACATGCGTCCAGTTTCTATTTCCTTTACGCCGTACTTAAAATCCTTTTTTGCTTACGGTCACCACCTCTTTGTATATACTGTATTTTGGCTCCAACTTTTTAGCTCCATATAGTTTTTCTCTACAATAATCTCCTACTCTGATATATTCAATTTTTTTATTTTTAAAGGGTATTTAAATTTTAGGAGTTTTTTGTATGAATCATATATATCGTATTTTCTAATTATTGATAATAGAGCAGCTTTTAGATTCCTATTATAATTAATGTTGGTTGCCTTTTCAACCTTTTTATTACCTCTATTAACGCTCAGTACAAAGGTAATTGTTTTGTTCAACGATTCAGAAATTTCGTTTGAACTAGGAGTATATATTAGAATGAAAATGTAATTTATCGAAAAGTTCTTTGTTTCTTCACTAATATACTGTCTTCCATTATCGGATATTATGACCTTTGGCTTACCATAGCGTTCAATCCACTCCTTGATTCCTTTAACAATTGCGTGTGAGTCTATTTTGTAATAAAAGTACAGGCGTGTTATTCTGGAAAATATATTCGTTATTGTTAGGATATATCCTGACCCTTTTTCTTCAGAACATTCGAAGTCTTTTAAGTTGAATGGTCCATATATGTCTGTACTAATTTTTTCAAATGCCTTATTTGCTACCATGTTACCTTTTAGCATTCCATTTCCTTGTTTTAATTTATATTTTCCGCATGTTTTACAATTCTTTATGATTCTTTTTAATTCGCTAACAAGGTTTGGAATATAATAATGTCTTCTTAAGTTATTATATATAGTAGTTATTCCTCTATGCTCGCTTAAATTGTGTATTCTTGTTAAAAATTCTCTTATTCTTTTTCTTTTTACTATAACCTTATCAAATTTGTTCTTAAATGGTTTTCCATTTTTTTTATTTAAACAACATTTATTCTGGATTTTTAACAATTCTTCTAACATTTGGTTCTCATAATCATCCTTTTCTGACACAATTAAACATCTAGATAGTGCGTCTGCTATCGTGTTTTTCTTCCATCTATGTGTTTGATATCATATATAAACTCATTCAATATAAGTTTCCGTCTTGCAATTCTCGAGGTGTCCTTTTTGTTATCATACACACAATTTCTACTGTCTGTAAATATTTCCACATATGACCTTTGAATTATATTTTTAAAGTTAATCATAGACAACACGATTGCCAAATATTCCTTTTCTACAATTGAATAATTCAACTCTGGACCATTGAATTTTTTACTATAGTATCTAATAATTTTTCCTTCCTGGGTTAGCACACTTCCTAAACCTGTGTCACTAGCATCACAATGTAACGTGAACTTTTTAGTGTAATCGGGAAATGACAATTTGTGCTTTTCTTTGATATAATTTTTTATTTCTTCAATGCTTCTTTTCATTTCTAGGTTTAAATTTATCTTCTTTTGATTATTCTTTAACATGTTAGTTATATTCTGAATTCTTCGTGACATGTCTGATATAAATTTTCTATACCAATTTAATATTCCTATCAATCGCTGTAGGTCTCTTCTTGTGCGTATGTCGTTAAAAAAATTTATTATTTAAATATTCTGTTTTTGGATAAATTTCCTCCGCGTTTACTTTATATCCGAGCACTTCTATTTCTGTTTGAAACAATTTCGTCTTTTCAAAATTTATTTTCATGCCATGTTCGTTTAATCTTTTTAATACTTGTAACAAGGTTCTTTTGTGTTCTTCAAGCGTTTTGCTAGCGATTGTAATATCGTCGATATATACAAAAACATCATCTATGTCGCCCATCACGTTTGATACATACCTTTGAAATATTTTTGGACCTGGATTTTTTCCTTAAGAAACTCTTTTGTACTGCCATTATTGTCCAAGGAGGAAAAATGAAGTTATTAGTTTACTCGTATCGTCAATCATAAGCTGATTAAAACCATTGCTTAGATCTATTTGGGAAAAATATTTATTTGATCCCATCTTTGTTAAAGACTCTTCTATGTTAAGGATTATCCATAAGTCGTCGTTAATGTATTTATTTACTTCTCTGTAGTCAACTACTAGTCTTAAATCTTCGTTCTTCTTTTCTATAAAGAATGCCGAACTAACGATGTTTGAATAACTTTTTTCGATAATGTCATCGTTTAATAATCTTTGTATTTCCTGTTTCGCATGTTCCATAAATTTATGAGGAACTGTGTATACGACTTTCTTTTCAATTTCTAAATCCTTTTTGAGGATAAATGAGGCTTTTTTACCTAAAAAATACTAAAATTATCATTGTTTTTATAATAATACTTTAAAAATTTAATAAATCATTATCACCCTTAACTGCACAAATGTTTTTTGTTAATTGAAATAAAATCTCTTCACATTCTTTTCTCGAGTAATTAAAGTATATAACTTTGATTATTATTATTATTAAACATCTGTTTCGATAGTCGAGTACTGCGTTATTTTTACTCAAAAATTCGTTCCCTAGTAAGTAATTTATAGGGGTTTCTTGTAACACATAAAACGTTATATTAAAATTTACTCCCTTAATGTTCAATTCTGTATGTACTACGTTAGCACATTCCTTCTTCTCCCTATTTCCGAATACCGTTTTTATTGGTCTGCATTCTTCTATATTTAGTTTCATTTGTTTTACCGCTTTTTCACTTATATAATTATTTTTTAAGCCGCTATCGATAAATATTTCGACGGGCTGATTCTTTAATTTTTCTTCAATGAGTACACTCTCAATTTCCTTTACATATTCTTTTATTATCATATTTTTACCTTGTTCATGTTTATTATCTTTACTCCTGTCATTTAATATGCGACAGTTTTTAGAATCATGGCTATAGTTTCTTTGTGTAACCGACACCATTTTTTATTAACTTTATTCCTCATGATCCCCTTTAAATCAGAGTGTTTAATAGATTGACATTCATAAGCTTTAGATAACAACTCAGATTCTAATTTGTATAGGTATTCGTATAACTCATCAACTTTATTATTAGTTATGTTTAATTTTGTTAACTCTAAGTGCGTGTAATCACCTAGCCTTTTTATAAATACTTCGTCAAATTTGGTTTTGCTCTCAGATTTTTTTCAAGTTGTATACATGTGTGTAGCCTGTTAACAAATTTTCAATTTCATTTTTGTATTCTTTAATGGTACAGAATTTAATTTGAGATGTTTTGTCCATTCTTCGCATTATGTAGCCTTACATCACTACTATATAATATACCTAGTAAAGACTTTCTTAATTTGAGATATGAATCTTTTTGTAGTTCTATTTTATCTTCGCTACAATTATTTCGTAAAATATTAAAGCCATTTGTTCATCATTCTAGTCGTTTGCTTAAGAAATCTCTTCGAATTGGTCTTAAATATTTGTAGATAAGTCTGTAGAAAGATCTTTAATTTTTTGTAATTTTTCCTTTAATATTACTTTTATACCTTTAACTGATTTTTTAATTCTATATAATTTTCATAGTTTTTAAATTATTTTTTATTATGTTTCTCGTCTAGCGTCTTTGAATTCAAATTGGCGTAATTTCTCAGGAGCGACCCGAATTTAAAATAAACTTCTAAATATTTTAATTCTATGTTTGTTCTCTTGCGGTTTGTATGTTTTTTGTCTGCTCGGTATATCTTGCGCATTTTTTCTTGGGGTTAATCTTCTTTTATATTTAATTTTGTCTATTTTTTGTTATAGACCCTTTTTAAATTAAAAAAATAAATTAACGAATAAATTTATTGATAATTTAAATAAGCAAAAAATGTTTGACATGTTGATTATACCACAATATGCTTTTCAATAATAACAAATCTTAAAGAAATAAAAATAGTTTCCTTTAACTTGCATAAATATTGAAAAGTGAAAAAGCATGTGAATTTGACCACCAATTATAATATATTGCTAAAATAAGCTATATTTTATAAAAAAACATAACTCTTTAGTTTTAATTGATTTTAAAACTAAAGCATTTATATAGTTTAAATGAAAAAATCATGATAAATTAGATAAATCTTGTGACAAAAAATATAAAGCTTTTTTAATTTTTTTAAATGGCTCAGTAAGTAATATTATTTAGTTAAAATTAAAGGAACATGCTGTTTTATAGAAGTATAAATATATTTAGTGAACTGGAAGAATAATTTATTAATTATATTATAAATAAAATACAATTAATTATTTAGATATCTAGTAGATTAAATTTGATTTTGATTTTGATTATATGGAAACATAATTTGGGATAGTTGGATGTGTTAAATGGCAATATTATTAATATTATTTTAAAATACCGACAAAAATATTTAACTTTTCTAAGAAAAAATCTAATGACAATGACAAGATATAAGTGGTTTAATAATATTGATATCATTGTTTATTATAATAAGCCTGACATTTCTGTATAAATAAAAAAATATTAAATGTTATATTTTAATCACTAAACAAGACAGCAAGACTTTTTCAGGAAAAAAAATTATATAAGTTTGATTTTCTAACTAATGAACTATAACAAATATACAAAACACAGCAAGAATATTTTTTATAAATAAAATATAATTATTTATAGAAGAATTGTAATAAATAAACAAAAGTTAAAAATAAGCATAAACATAAATTTAAATATAATTTATTGTACTAAAGTAAATTTAAAATTTTATTATATTTATATTAAAGACTGTAATAAAGATGAAATGAACCTGAAAAATAGTGATTGATATGTTTTAGAGAAATTATTGAAGAAGCAAAATAAATTAGTATTACAAAAAAAATTATAGTTATAAGGTAAAACTATAGCAAATATACTACTGTGGTATAATTACCACATATTTCATTTAAAACTTTCCGTAAAATAAATATAAATATTTATTTTTAACTAACTCCAATACATAGAAAGATATGATAACAACTATGAATATCATAAAGTCAAATAGCAGCTATAAATATCAGCGTGCAACTACTAATAACACACAACAACATAATAACAATAAATACTTTAATTATAAACGTCATTTTATTTATTCATGAGGTTGCATCCTAGAAGAGTTTTTCTCTTCAGGACACCTACCTGCGTCTAATGCCACGACAACGAAATGAGTATTGTTAAACAATCAAAAATAAATAAATAAATCAATAACATATAATTTAATGGATTACTTCAGTTTTTATCAACATATTGAATTTATTTATAATGATTGAAAAATTTTAAATGATATTTCTAAAATTTTATTAATTAAAAATGTTATAATATAATTGATTTATTTTTTTAATTAACATTAACCTATACTACAAAAATACACTTAAATTTTTTTCTTGTATAATTTTTAAATAAAATATTATCATTAGTAAATATATATGTGTCATATTTAAAACAATAAATAAATTTTTATGTGAGATTATCATGCTGTTTTTTTAGTTTAAAGTTTATTAGATTATTTATTTATTTTATTTTATACGTTAAAGAATACATGCTCTTTTTAACTTAAAAATATGTTTTGCATATTTTATTAACATAAAAATACTATCTAAAAAATTTCATATATTTAAAATCAACAAAAGTTTTATGTAAATATTCATAGCTCTACAAATGTTTATAATCAATTTTTTTTTTCAAAATGTTTAATGTTTTATAATCAATATTTCCAAAAATGGATATTAAAGTAAAATTTTGAAGTGTTGTAAATAATAAAAAATAGACTCTGAGAATTTATAATGTACTTTAAAATTATTTAAAACCTAAAAAAATCATATACGACATACTTGTTAATTAAAGATCAATAATTTTTTACTTAGTTCATTATAAAAATCATTTTATGGTTAAAAAAAATTTTTTTATCAAAATTAAATGGCAATTTTATGAATAATTAAATGTAAAAATATTTTTAACAAGCTTTATAAAGATTATAGAAATAAACGTAGCGTTTATCTGTTTGATAATTAAAAAATAAAATATTTATCAAAAATAAATTTATTATAACTATAATTTAGAAGTATCAATAAAAACAAAATAATTTAAAAATTCGATAAATATTTTTAGGTTGTAAATTATTGTCAATATTGTTAAACTAAAACCTAAGTTAAATACGTTGATTTTGATTGCTTTTAAAATAAGATAACATATTATATAATAAACAATCAAATTATAATGCAACAAAATAATAAACAAATAAATAAAGTATTTTTTATATTTAAGTATTTAAGTGTATCTTTTTTTGAAAATAAATTATTTAAAAAATTTATAATAAATTTTAAAAATTATTCATAACATTAATCTATTTCATTCTATTAAAAAAATAAAATGTAGTATTTTTGAACATCATTTTATTTATAATTTATCTTTTTAATGTTTATAATTAAATAGTGTTTATTTTTTTTAAATTAAAAAAATATAAACTTTTATTAAAAAAACATATTATATTTATTAATCAAACAAAGCGAAAGATAATTTAGAATATAAAAAATACATTCTATATAAATATAATTTGTCAATTATTAATTATAAGTATAATTTTAAGTTTGTTTATTGTAATTTTGATGCCATTAATAATTTGTATAAAGAATTACGCATAAACTAACTAAATTAATTTTTGTATATTGTAATTTTTATTTATTTTTTCATTAAATTTCTAAAAATTAATTATATTTTACATTTATGTACTTGTTGATTGCCCAAAATTATACATCTACAGAGTTTTGTATTGAACTTTAGATTCTATATTTGGATTAAATTTTAATGAATGGTGTTCCTTTTTATTTACTAATCGTCAAACCTGAAAAAGTGAATGTTATGATAATAAAAAGCCATTTCAACAAACTTATATTTAGTAAATAATTACCACATTTGTTTATTTTCTAATTTATCATTTTAATTAATACCTGTTTGTTTATTTTAAGAAATAAACAGGTATAAATACAGAATGAACCTCCAAATATATATTTAAATTAATGACGCATACAGACTATAAAACACTATCAATTAAAAGTATATTAAAACAATACTTCAAGGCGAAAGTTTTCCACGGGGTTACATCAATATTCAAGTTATATCTTTATATTCATTTAAATCTTAATATAAATATAGTGTTTATGTAAATAATGCAAAAGACTAGTTTTTATTTTTTTTCATTACTTTAGATTTTTAATTATGTGATAATGAAGAATAACAAAAATTCTAACTAAAAGAAATATTTGTTATTTAAAATCGACAATATTTAAAGTACGGTCCTAATTTTCATATTATGTGTATCAAGATCATAATTGTTTTCTTCTAAAATTTTAGTTAATATTTAATTCATTTTACTAATAAATGCATAATTTATTTGGTAAATCAAGATTAAAGGCATTATAAACATACATTGTAACTACAAACAGTAAAATAAATACATTCAATAGTTTTAAGAACAAAAACATTTTCTAAACAACATTATCATCCTTTTTATTGATTTGTATTTAAAAATAAAATTTAACATCTTTATCGATACAGTGGTAAACCATATGAAAAATAACGCATTAATAAATAAATTTATAACATTAGAACAAAATACTATAGTTTTTGATTTAAATACAGACGAACATAATATACACATGTAATTGAAAATATGAATTAAAAAGATTGCATTGAAAATTCCATAATATAAGAGTAAATTAGAATGTATGGTACATTTTATTGTTTATTACATTGAAAAGTTTTTTCTTTCATACTTTACATATGAATAATTTTAATATACATGATTCTTTATTGATAACATCTTGTTAGTCATTAGATTTTTTATGTTAAGAGTGCCAACTATATTTTTTACAAAGAGGTTTTATTTAAATACAAAAAAGATTAAAAAATTCTAGATATACATATATTATTCTAACGTTTTTGATAACTATATTTATTTATAAAAAAATACTCTTAATATATATATCATAAAAAAAGTTTTTAAACTTTAATGTCTTTTATAGTCTAATTTCACACCTTCTTCTTTAAAATTTTTTTTATGTGTTTTAGCCATACTATTTTTCAAAAGTTTCTTTATATTTTTGTATTCCATATTATTTGTAAGATCAACAGATCTGATATTTCTATTTAGTGTTTCTTGTATAATTCAATAACTACCTAACATATTTATAATTAGATTAAACCTATTTTTATTGTAAATTATATCTTAAGCATTAATTTGGTAGTGCATTCAATTTAATTCAAGGAAAATATTCGTAAGATTTTTTCAATACTAATTATCGAAAATATGCCTTCAAGAAAAAAAATATCGTGGTTTATAATGTAATTCTTACGTTAAATTGTTAACACATCATTATATGTCATGAAAATACGAGATTGTTTCTTATTTACTAATTTTAATTTATTGCAAAAAGTATTTACTTTCTTAATTTTTTATTCTTAACAATAGTTAAAAAACATTGATTAATAATTCTATAATGATTATTTTAAATTAGATTTTATTCATACAAAAACAAAAATATCAAGATAGTTATATTTTATTTTTATATTAGTCGATATCTTTAAATCAATTTGTATTATATTTTTGACATGTAACATAATTTCTTGTACTGAATGAGAGTGTATAGTTTTTTTATAGACGAATTTATAAATAGTAAAAAATATATGCATTAAGCTATTTGTTTATGTCTTTGTACAAAATCAAATCGTAACATTAGATCAAACTTGCTAGTTAGATAGTACATGTTTTTTTATTAAATTAACAATTAAGACATTTTATTTTTTGATCAAAGAATATAATCTTATCCTGCATAAAACAATATGTTTCTCAAAATCTGGTCTAATTATTCCCTTCAGCCAACCATGTTAAATAACATTTCTTGCCTATTAATTCCTGGTTCCTAGATTTCACAACTTTCTGAGAATTGTTCGTTTTAAATCTAGTGGTAAAATTTTTTATTTTAAACTTTCACTAGAATATTTGTGGTGACTATAATTGCAAGTACATACTTTAATCTGATGCATCATGTTTTTTATATAAATATTTATTTATTTTTTTCACCTTACGTTTTGCATTACATAAATTATATTTTAACCTTATTAGAAGAATTATACATGTTAAGTAACATATTTTCTCTCTTGTGCTCAATGTATACAAATACTCTCTAAAATTTATTGGTTGATATATTTTCTATTAACGAGATGAGTATAATTATATAGTGTTTTATTAGTACCTGATAATTTCAAAATCGAGTATTTGTATTCCTTTAATTTTAGTTTCATAAAATCTATATTATAATTAGTAACTAAAATTAGTTGCTCGTTGATGGCTTACATCACAATTAAACCATATAAATCAAAGATTTAGAGTCATTTATTTGTTTGAGAATCTAAACATTACTTTGTTATATGTTTCGATCTTAATAATATAATCGTCTTTTTTGCAACATAAATATTAAAATCTTCATATCGCATTTAGTAAGAAATATTCTCATTGTCTACACAGAAATTTTTAATTTAATCGATTAAACTCTTAGCCAATTGTTTTTAAAAAGTTTTATGTTTTTAAATTCATGACTTTATTGCAATATTAATTATTTATAATAACCTTAAAATTTAAACAAAAGATAATTGTGAAGAACAAATGTGTGTCTATTCATGCGCTCACTTTTATATGCTTAAAATTGTGTTTACTTTTAAATAATCTGAAAGGTATTAGCAAAAAAATAAAAGAAATACTTTTTAAAATGATATTTTTACCATCATATATAATAATTTTTGATATTAAATTTATCTCAATGTGAATATGTTTTTCTATTCATGTATAATATATTTTTTTAAGATAAGATTTGACCTCTAATGCAATATAAAATTAAAAATTATCTACTAAATCATAGATTTTATATAATTTAATTTTTTTAATAGCTTGTTAAAATTATTGATAGTTATTTAACAAAGCTATCATTTATTCCTTGTGTTAATTACTATGTTCGAGAAAATGCTATGCTATTAAACTTCTAGTTATACAATTAGTTACATTTATTTAGTCTTATATTTCATAAAAAAATTAATAAAAATTTAAACATATAAGTTCTAAGTTCACAAAAACACTCAGACTCTCGAAACTTATGAAATAAAGCTTGTTTTTTCATAAAATAATTTAAAGTTGTTTTTTAACCGTACACTTTTTCTTTTGCTTTTAAATAGAAACGAATGTAAAAAAACACACTTTTTTAAAGAAGTTATTAATCCATACCATCTTACTGATTTACAATTTAAGAAATATATAATAACAAGAATTTATCATATGTAAAGGAAAATATTAAACTTTGGATTCAAAATTTTATTCTAAAGTGATTTCATTTAAATAAAATACTATAGATATGATTAAATTGTTTCTAACAATAAATCAAAAAATTATCTCTTTCTTTTCTAAAGATATTATTTTTTTAATAACTTTTAAATTGTCAATAACCCATTTTATAGACCTGATGCCATTTTCGTGTTGTTTTTACATCAGCTGTTTTTGAATAATATCAAATTTATAATATAACTACTTTGTTCTCAAAGAATATAGATATTGAATCAATTTAAATATTTAGTAACAATATACAAAATTAACAAATTGAAATTTTCTTAGATTTAAATTTATAAACAACTAATAGATAAACAGTTTTTTATTAATTCAGAAGCTTCAACTTTGTTTTTACTCAGTCAATTTTTAAAAAAAAACTTTATATTCTATACCAAAATTTTCATGTCTTTTCTAATTAATTTCAAAAAGTAAATTTGTTTAGTTTTTATGCTTATCTTTAAAAGATATATTATTGTAAAAATATTTTCTAATTTAGATTATGGTGATTTGTTCATAATTTTTTATAGTAACAAATTATTATATTTTTTTTAATTGTGTACTTTTTCTTTTAAATGCGTTATTCCTCAACAATTCAAAAAGATTGTGTTTAAGTTTGTCCATATAACAGGATATTTTATTCTTTTATATTAATTATGTGTTAAATTATGTTGACTCCAGATTCAACATTGTTTTTATTGAAGGTTGTAATATTTTATTGTAGCTTTTTCTTGAATTCTTGATATCTAAAGCTATATTAAAATTACTACTTAAAAAAATTTCAAACTTTGTTACAACAAATTCTTAGTATGCATATAAATCATTATGATAGAAAGAAGGTCAATTTAATTTTTTTCTATCACTTTGATGTATTTTTTAAAAATGACTATAAAGAAATGATGTTATATATATTAATTTTCTTTATTTTTTGTATTAGTCATATTTTTCTTGTATGTTAAATTTTATTTTTTTTCCTAAACTAATGTTTAATTTAAATTTTCAAAAAAACTTGAATAAAAATATTTTTTAAAAAATTTTAATTAAACATTAGTTTAGGAAAAAAAGTGTTATAGTTAATCTAAATATCAACGGGATAATTTTTTCTATTATAATTTTTTTTGTAATAAAAATTACTAAATATTTCATTAGTATTTATAATACATTTGTTTAATGTAAAAATAAAATAAGATCGTATATAAATATATATATTCAAATTTAATATATTACTTTAACAATTTATAGTTATTAGAAAATAAATATATAGTTTAGTTATAAATTGATATATAATTAAAGAATATACATATAAGTCATAAAATTTCCAAAACATTTTATTATTATTGAACATTACAATATAAATTAAATGTCAGTAAGTGTCTGAAGAAAATCATTTTAAAAATATTTATAATCACAAAATCTAATAATATTATCTGTATAAAAAATCAAGTTTTGTTCTGATTTTAAAAAACATGCCAGGTTTACAAAATAACTAATGTTGTTAAAGTTCTTTTAAAATAAAGTT
>KE647289.1:60139-80880 GCA_000447185.1 Vairimorpha apis BRL 01 | reverse complement strand
AATTCTTTAAAAATGAAAGAATCTTTTTATGTTAAAATTACAGATTTAATAAATAAACGATCTAATTTGATACAAATGATGAATGAATTTGAAATAATTGCTAGTGATCCGAAACGTCTTTTTAAAAGTAGTTTTCAACTTAACAAAGAAGAAAAATTTAGAAAAAATGCAGTTCCTAATTTAATTAGAATTGAAAATGAAATAATTTCTAAAATAAACGAATATAAACTACAATTTGGAGATTTTATATATAAGGGAGAGAAATATGAGGATATTTTAAAACGAGAAAATTCAAATAGAATAATGAATAAAACTGTATTTATAAATAAATTTGACTCTCCATATAAAAAAAGATAAATATAAAATTTTAATTATAATCAATGTTTAATATAATTGTTAAGTTTAAATATGCAAAAAAAGATAAATTTAATTTTATAAATATTTTATTAAAGAATTTTAAAAATATATACAAATATACCTGCTTAGAAAGTATTTTAGATTACTTAAGTTATTTATTTAAATGTATAAGCAATATTTAAAGAAAATATATGAATTTTATAAACATTGAATGTGTATGTAATAAAACTTAAATTTTCAATTCTCATATAAATGAATTTTCTTAGATTTTTATATTCACATAAATAAATTAATAATGTTATTTTCTAAATAATGTAAGTGAAAACATAGATCATATATATTTTATAGTTGTTTTTATAAAATATAATATTATTTTATTTTGAAAATTAAAATTTTTTGGTTAATGAAATAGCACAAATAAAAATAGTTGTGATAATTTATAAATATAATTTACGTGTTTTTAAATATTAAAATTTTTAGCATGTTTTTTTTATAAAATATTATAGACGATTTATTAATTATTTTTCGTTTAAACTAAATTTATAAATAAAAATCAATAATTATAAAAGCCTAAAAATATATATAAAATTTATGAAAGAGGTATAGCTGTTAAACACATTTTATAATGATATTTTAAAAACTTATTATTATTATTTATTATAGTTAAGTAATAAAAAAGTGTTCCTGATTTTTAACAAAGATGTAGTTCATATATTTTTAAAAACATTTTTAACATTATTAAAAAAATTATTTATTACTTAAATATAAATATTTTTACGATTAAATATGCATAAATTTTAAAAATGAGTAATTTTATATATTTTAACTTAACTTTAATATTTTATCAATAATTTTTAAATTTAATAAAAAAGTAATTAATTTATAATCTTTGTTCTTATAATATACTAAATTTTATATTAGTATATTACCCCATATATGCAAAGACTAACTTTTGAAAATGATTATTCAATGAAAAAATTACCATATAAAAAATCTTCAACAATAGTAATTGATAATGGTACATTTGAAATAAAAGCAGGTTATTCATCAAAAATAAGTATAAGATTTGAAAATTGTTTTTACAAAGATACAGAAGGTATTAAATATACTAATACAAGAAATATAAAACATAAATATTCACCATTTACTATGGATTTGATTTCTGGATTTCATGTTTTAGAACAAAATATTGATCAAATATTAGAGTATCTCGGTGTTGTTGAATGCGAAAATTTAATAATAACGGATACCATATATAGTCCGACCACACAAGATTTATTGGATTTTTTATTTAAAGTTTATCATTTTAAGAAAATACAAATTGGTATTGATGATATATATTCATATTTATATAATACCAGTATTAAATGTACTAGTTTAATTATCGGAATAGGTCATTCAAGTGTAATATGTTATGTATTAAAAGATTTTAAGATTGTAGATGTATATAAAATAAACTATGGTGGAAAATTGGCTTATATTTATTTATCAAATATTATAAGATATAAACATAAGGAATATAATTTTGAATGTAGTAAATTGCTGAAAAATTTAAAATGTGCTGTAAATTATGATAATGAAGTTTTGCAAATCGTGAATAATATGAGAAAACAAGATTATAAAGAAAATATCATTTTGAATGAAGAAGACGAAGAAGATGTTGAAGAAGATGTCAATGAAAAAGATCTTGAAAAAAAAGAAAAATTTTGAATAGATTAAAAAATATGAATAAATTAAGAAAATCTTTTATTAATGATTCTTATTTGGAAGAGGAGGTGGAAGAATACGCTAATAAGTTTTTAGAAACAAAAATAAAAAAACCAAGAAAAATACAGATAAAAATAATGAAGGCAATTTTGAATGTTCTGAACATGAATTAATTGAAGAAAATAGTTCAGTAATCTTAAATAATGAACCTTCAAATGATGATGAATTAAATAATTTAAAAAATATTCAAAAAGAAAGTTTTTTAAATGAAGAAAATATAAATGTTGAAATAGGGAAAAAAAAATTATTATGAAAAATAATATGTATAAAATAAGATTATATCAATTTAATAACAGAATATTAAAACTCTTTAAAATATATAAAAATTTAATAAATGAATATGAAGAAAATTATGAAAGATTAACAAATTTTTCTCTATTTTTAAATAAAAAGAAATCTAACTACGAACAAATAATTCGTACATTAGAATTAAGGGAAAAATGTAGAAAAGATAGTACAAATAGAAAGACGTATGAATTTGGTTTACTAATGAAAACAGGAGAACTTACTTTAGAAGAAAAAATGTATAAAAATAAAATTAAAGATTGTGAAAATTTAGATATTGATAAAAAACTTAGAGATGAAGCAAATGTTGTATTGGATGTAATACAAAAATACGATAAAAATTATCTTATCAGTATATGCAGCGTTTTAGATTTATTAACAGGGAAATTAATGAAAAAAAATCTTTTAAATATTGATTTATATAGAGTTAGTGAAGTTTTATTTGAACCAAGTTTAATTGGTAGTAATCAAATGGGTTTAGCAGAAATTATCGAAGAAGTATTAAATAAATACGAAGATTGTAATGATATTTTTATTACTGGAGGGTTTAGTCAAATCGAAGGTCTTAAGGATAGAATTAAATATGAAGCAGATAAATGTAGAAGTGTTTGTGTTCGAATTGCTAACGATCCAATCGACGATAGCGTTAAAGGAGCATGTTTTAGCGAAATATTTCAAACTTATTATTTTAAAGATAAATGTGATTAAATTTTATTTCTGCAATTAACAATATTAATTTTTTGTAATTTTTATAAACTAAATATAATATATGCATAAAAATGTAAAATTTTTCTAAATACGTAATTAGTTAAAATTTTATTGATGTTACTGTATGATATCAAGCTTTATATATTTAGTTTTTTGTACTTAGAAATTAAAATTTTGATTTAAGAAAAATTTTAATGTATTGAATTTGAATTCTAAAAATATTTAAATAGAAAATTATAATTTTATTAAATTTTTAAAGCATAAAAAATAATATTAACTTCTACGTAAAATATTTAAATAAAATTATAAAAAGCTTTGAACAAAATGTCAAACTTTTGTATCATTGTTAAAAATACTATATTCTTTTTCTAAAAGAAGGCTAAATGTTTTAGAAAGTTTATTAAGTATTAATAAAATCAAAAATTCAATAAAAACTGAAATAATTTTATAATGAATTCCATCAATAAAAAGTATATGCCAATTGAACAGAATGACAATTAAAAAATTTGTTCCTACATATAAATTTCTATTGTAAAAAAAATTAGATATTAATATTAATATAAAAAAATAAAATGATAATTTAAACAAAATATTAATATACATAAACAATTAACAGTTTCGTTAAAAATAAAAATTTTCTTATTTCTTGCAAAAAATATATTTACATAATGTTTCATAAATATGATTGGCATCCAAATTAACAAGTTATTATTGTAAAAAAAACGGAAAAATATAATGTTAAATTAAAAATTAATGAAATTATTAGTAGAAAATAATTTTTGTTTTCTTTAAGAATAACACATACTATAAATTCACAAATTATTAGAATAAAAAAACTTATATAGTTCATATAAAGATTGATATTTTCTATATCTGCATATATAAAAATTTGTAGCATAAAAATGAGAAAGATGTTTAAAAAATAAATTAAACATGCAATATAAATTCGCTTAAGATGAGAGTCAAATGGTAATAATGAAGTTTTATTATTTTGATTTTGAGTTAAAAATTTTTGGTTTTTAATATTTTGTATATGTTGTTGATTTTTCAATAATGAAGAATATGAATCCATGGAGAGTTAAAATGAGTTTTAATTTCTATTTTTATTAAGGAGATTTTTTTATATTTAAAAATTTAATTTAATATATCACAAAAATAATTTATATTTTTGTAAAAGATAAAATATCATAAAGCTTTAATTCTTAATTTATATAATTAAAAATCTTAAACCTCTATTTTATAATGTAATTATTATATTTTATATTAAAAAACAACAATAAAAAATTTTTATTTGTATGAATTTTAAGATATTGTTAAATCTAGCAAAAAAATTATTAAGATTGTAATAATATTCATATCATATTTTCTTTTTAATTTTTATTTAATTATTAATTTTAAAACAGATTAAAAATCTACTTTAAATAATTTGAATTAAAATATATCTAAAGATACAAGTTATGTTTAAATGTTTATATTATGTAAATCTTTTAATATTCTTCTTTTTTTTATAATAGAACTAGTTATAAAAATTATATTTGTAATAACTATTCTATAATTTAGAAAAAAATAAACAATAAAACATTATAAATACTATGATTTATGTTTAAAAAAATACTTTAATTGTGGAAATAAGTGTCAAATCACTTGAAAGCTTACAACAAGTCTAGTCAAAAAAACTTAGAATATATGATGAATTTGCAAATAAATTGGATCTATTGCATGGATTTAAGACAAAGATTATACCATAAGAGATATGTATGACAGCAAAGTAATTAAATAGTATTATAAACACAGAAAAGAAATTAGTTTCACCAAACGAATTGAATCGTACATTCAATATATGATACCTAAAAATATTCTTGAGAGAATTTCAATGAAGTACAGGTTAGGAAGCAAATATCAGAAACAGTAGAGGCAGATTAGCAAACTACTATTTTTCAAGGGCCAATACTAACATAAATAAAAGAGAAAATAAAATTAACCTTCAAATTAACAATTTTATATCATATAACAATTTTTATTTAATTATGTTTGAAATCTAATAAAATAAAATATCATTAAATTAATTCAAATTTTTATGTGAAGTGTTTTATAATCTCATAAAATAAAATTTTTATGTCTTAATAATAAATATATAAATTATAAATATAAAAATTTATATTTGCTTTTTTTATAAATAAATGTTTTGTGTTATTGTATATTTTTATTTTAGATTTAAATTTTTTATGGCTGATATAATTAATTAACGGTGAATGTTTACAAAAATTTATTTTTTTCGTTTAATAAATTTTAAATACTACACAAATAAAAATAATATATAAAAATTATATTTTGCCTTTAAAAAGTAATACCAGTTTTATAATTTTTTTCTTTTTTTGCAATTTTATTTATATTGCTTTCAAAATAATATTAGATTAAACAAAATAACCTTATAATAAATATTACAATATTTTAAACTTTATAATGATAAAGATTATTTAATAATAAAAATTATATTCATATAGTCATAAAACTATTTTACTATATTTATTAAATAATTATGATTTTTATAAAAAATAAACAACTGTAATAATTTACATTTTTTATATTATAATTATTTTTTTTTACGAATTTGTCGAAAATTTAAATATATAAATGTTTTAATTTTGTATGTGTAAAAAAATTATGCAAAAATAAAATTGAAAATCGTAAATATACTAAATAAAATTGTCTTAATTTTAGAATGTTATATATTTTATATGTTTTTAACTCATAAAATAAAATTTTTATTTAAAGGTTATTTTTTTATAATATAATTTGTTCACGCAAGTATTTGCCATTGAGAAACAGTTGTTTGCTGGTCTGCCTCTTCGGTTTCAGCTATCCTCTCTCCTCTCCTGTACTCCATAGAAATGCTCTCAAGAGTCTTTTTAAGAGTTGTAAACTGAGTACATGCCCCAATTCGGTCAGTGATACCAAGTTCTTTTCTATGTTTAGAGTGATATTTACTCACTATACCGTCCCACGTTATCACATATGGTATGATCTTTGTCTTACATCCATGTTTTTAACTCATATATATTAAAATTTTTTTATTGTAAATAAAAATAATGCTTTTGAAGACCTTAGAATTTTTTTATTGAACCGAAAACTAGGCTATGACCAGAAAAATGTTAGTAGAGAATATAAAGAATCTTGTAAGATTAGTGTCACTTAATAAATCTACGGTAATTTTTTTAAAAAATAATAATATAGAGGAAAAAAATGTGTTGTTAATAAAAAATCTACTAACGGAAAAATATGAAATTCATGATTGTTAGATCTGAATCAGAAGCTGAAGAAAGCAAAGAATATAGATTATCAAGATGAGCATTAATGTTTATTTTAATTATAAATTTAAATTATAACCAGTCATCTTTAGATGATGCTTATTCCACTGTTTAATTTAAAAAAGTTATCTATATTAACTTTTATAGAAAAATAAATCAATATCAATATTTTGTAAATAAGTTTCTACAAATTGCTTTATAAGTTTTATACATGGCATCTTAAAATATCAAATTACAGTTATGTCTATAATATAATAGAAAAAAGTCATAATATTATATTTTTTATGTTTAACATGATAATATATAAAAAAATATGGAAAAGTATAAAAAAATTTATATATATTTAAATATTATTTAAATTTATATAAATAAAGTTATTTTAATTATTATTTTTTAAAACAAAAATATTTATATAAACATATACATTTATTCTAATTTATATTTATCTTTTGATTAAAAAAACTTTTTATTTTAAATTAATAAATTATATTTAATAAAGAAGTTTTTAAATTTCAAAAACTTTTAAAATTTAAAATTTACAATTTCTTTTGCCAAATGAAAAATTACAAAATTTGCAAAAATTTTATAATAAGTTTAATTTAATATTTTCATCATAAAAAAATTTAAATAAACTTTTTATTTAAGTGTTAATTTAATTTTTTTAAATATTTTTCGATTCCGTATCAACGAGTTCAATTATATGTAAGTTTTCGTTCTCCGTTAATATTAAGTCGACTCCTCTTCTGTACTCCATCGACACACCTCTGAAGTTCTCTTAAGAGTTACTGATTGGATATATGCTTCGATTCGGTCTGAGATTTCTAGCTCCTTTCTGTATTTTGCGTGGTATTTAGTGACTATACCATCCTATGTTAGCACATATGGAATTATCCTTGTTTTACACCCATGTATTAACCCTAGATCATTAGCTAACAGATCTTATTTTTTAATTTTTCTGTCTCTACTTGTTGAAGGCTGTCGATCGATGTGACCCTTATTTAAATTATAAAAATCTCTTTGATTTCTTATATATTACCAAAATATCTGGTTTATTATATTTAATTTTTACATCTGTTTTAATAGTAGTATCGACTCGTATTTCAATAAATTTATTGGCTACTACCTGTTGAACTGAATTAATTCTTAGTCTTTTTTGATATCTCAATATTGTATTTTTTGCATAAAAGCAAATGCAAACACTATACAATTTCATTGTGGCACCTTATATAACAATGTCTCAATATCTTCTCACAACGCATAGCCATATGATCGACTGTTCTTTTCGATTGATTACAATGTAGACACATGTTGCTATCATTAAAAAAGATGTTTCTATTATGTAAAAAACACAGATTACCTTTCTGTCTTGCAGAATTGTTACTTTTGTATGGCCATATCAACAAATCCTTTAGCGAAACTAATTCGTTTTCAAGCCCAACTATTAACTTTTTATTATAAAATTTAGTTTTTATTTCGTTAATAAGTTTATAGCATTGTGCGATTTGAAATTGCTCAATTAGATTACCTTCAAGGCAATATTTTTCAATTATTGAAAAATGTGTCTGTCTTTCTGATTGTTTCTTTAAAATTGCGTCTTTTTTTAAATAAACCTTTATTGGTGATTCAAATTGTAGTTTTATTCATCATAAAAATATATTTTATTATTTATATTAAAAATTTCAGCTTAAACATCCAAAATTTTAATTAAATAAATTTTCTTGCAAACTTAATTTTTATTATTTATATCTTAAGTATATTAATCTTTTAATGCAAAATTTTATAATAAATATATATTTTTTTTAAAATATTTTTATTAAATACCTTATAAAAATTGTTATTAGATAAAAAAACAAAATCAAAGTGTTTACATTTTTACTTTTATTATCAAAATATTCTAATTTATAAAAGATTTTATAAAAAATTTGAACTTAATTATTTTTTTTAGATAATATAGAATTTTTATGCTTATATATTATAAATATTATTATTAACACAAAATTAATTTATAATATAAAAATCTTTTTTCAACACAATTATTTCATATTACATTTATAATGTAGTTATTTAAATGTTATTAAAATATTGTTTTTATTTAAAAGTTTTTGATAGATAATTTTGAAATAAAAAAATTATTAAATTTAAAATATCTAAACTATCAAAACTTATGTTTATTTGAATATACATTAAACAATTATAATTAGATTTATATGTTTGTCTATTATTTGTAATTTTCAATACTGTTGAAAGAAAAAATTGCAACAAAAAGTTTGTTGTCATAAGATTTAAATGGTAATGCTTATAAATACGTATTTTAAAAAATATAAAAATCGTAAATTTGTTTTTTCTACATTTATTTGATAAAAATTGAAATCTAACAATTAAATAAAATGGAAAGTTTTTTTATATAAACATAAATTAATTAGATCCAAAATAATGAAACAAAAAGGCTTTTTGATTACATGTATAAAAATAATATTAATTTATAAAGTAAAAAAATATTATTAATAACTTATAGGTGTTTTTTTTTGAAACATTTTTTATGTTTTATAACTTATGTCAAAAATATAATATTTATATATTTTAAATATTTTTATATATTCTAATAAATGTTGATTATTTTGCATGATTAAAATTATTATAAAACATATTTATTTACCAAATTTCTAAAAAATTCTTTTGATTAAAACAAAAGATTAACATGTTTTATAAAAAGTTGTTATGTATAAACTATTGTTATAACTTTTAAAGATTTTAATGCAGAATTTTTTTTATCATAATTGAAAATAACAAATAAATTATTTTTTTACATTAAAATATTCCGTCTTTAAATACTAAATTTTTATATGATTTTTATTAATATTTTTATAAATTATATAATACTTTTTCAAATTATAGCACCGAAAATATTTATTATTTTTTCTGTGCTAATTAAAAATCATGTTATAGCTTCAAATGTAATAATATTTACATAAAAATCTTATAAAATAGTTATAAACATATACAAAATTTATTAAAGATTAAATATACTTAAAATAATAATTATTATTATTAATTTAAGATAATTGATATGCATTAATTAATTTTAATAATTAGATAAATGAAAAATTAATTTATAACACAAAAAAATGAAAATGAAAATTAAGTATTAATATCATTTATATTATCTTATTTTTTATCATATATAGTTTTTATTCGTTGAAATTTTTAATTGTTTATTTTGAATTTGTAAAATTTTGTATATAAGGTTAATTGTCATTTCTAATTTGTTCCATTATGAAAACTTATCTTATTTCAAATACAAAAATGACATTAAAAAATAAAATTAATAGTAAGTTTGAATTTTAAAATAATGTTTTTATTTATATATTTTCAAAAAAAATGAATGAAATATGTCAATAAGCATCATTAAATTTTAAATTTATTTTTGTGTACTTTGTACTAAATAAATTCTATAAAATTTTTATTTTATAGTTATAATAGTTAATGTATATTATAAAATATAAATGCCATCTTTTAAAAAAGAATTATGAATTATAAATAAATTAATATTTATATTAATTGTTTTTTAAAAATGAACAAATAAATACAAAGACATTTTAATATAATGAAAACTAATACGATGAATTTTTTAATTATTAATTTGTCATTATTGTTTTAATATTTATGTAATAATTAAATTAATATTTTGTATTTAAGAATTTTATAAATAATACAAAAATTATTTTTTTTTAAGAACATTTAGTTTTTGTTTTTGAATATGAAATTAAAAGCTAAAAAAATTATGTTATACATATAAATGGTAATTATTAATACAATTTGTACTCAAATATATCTCTACAACATAAATATAAGTTTAATAATATAATTTTTTATTTATATACCATTTATGTGAGAAATCATTTTTATTTATGTATTAAACTTAATTATTATTATGTTATAAGTTATAAAAGCAGTTTATTGTATTAAAATTTCAAATCAAATTTATAAATTTAATGAAATGTTAAAAAAAAACTTTTAAATTTATTTATTAAATGTTTAAGTATATTTATTTTAATAATTAATCACAATTATATTAATAATACTCAAAAATTTATAATTTTGAGAATTAGTGATAAATTATTTAGTCAAAAATAAAGACAATAATGTGATTAAATGACATTAATTTAAATAATTTTTAAACTTTAAAAATAATTAAATTATTACAAAATAAAATAAATACAGTAAATTATACTTATAAATATAACTGAAATTTACAAAAATTAAAAAAGAACACTAAAAATAATATATTTTACAGATAAAATTATACCAATCTATATATCATGTGACTTTTTATCAAACATCCAACATTTATCGTTTCCTTCATCACGATCTTCAATTAAACTATGAGATCTTTTAATTTTATTTCTTTTTTTATAAATGATTTATTTGAAATTGCAGAGCTAAAGCAATTTCTTAAATCTTTATTTTCCTTATAAACAATGGTTGTGCAAACTTGTTCTTTTTTGTCCTCTTTATAAACACATCTTTTTTTGATAATAAAATCTTCATTGTTTTCAAATTTTCTTTTTTTTGTATTTTCAAAATCTTTGTAAATAAAAAATGTTTTAATCCAATTTTTGTATATTTGATAGATACCATTTTCTTCTGTATCAGTAATATATTTTGTATTATTAGTAATCATATAAACATATTCTAAAATCGAAATGCAGCCCTGAGAATAATGAACAATGTTATTAACAATAAATTCTGAGGATGATGTTTTGCTTTCCAGATTAACTATTTTAAATGGAATACCTCTATTTACTTTAAAAACAAATTCGTAATATAATACGTTTTCAATTAAATTATGTTTATACATTCCATATTGGAAATAATTCAATTTTAATACATCATTTTGACCTGTTTCAAATATAGGATTCCACATTAATATTTTTATATAACTATCAACGTCATCAATTTTTTTAATATTTTTTAAAAAATAATTTGCATGACTTTTATTTATATATTTATCATCCGCACTGCTTATCGCTTCACTTAAAATTTTACTTGCTGAATCTTCTTCTTTCATATATGATTGAAAATAATAAATTTTTTTATCAAAAATTAATGTACATCTTTTTTGAAAATACAATGGTTCACTTCCTAAAACTTTATTATCTATCTTAATCCATCCATTTAATAATATAAATGTCCATACACCTTCCAAGACAGAATAATACACATAAACATGTGATATATTACTCTGTAAACAATAATGAATATCAGTGAATTTATAAGATTTTCCAAACTTGTCAGTGAGGGCAAATGAAATTTGGTTATCCTTCATAAGCTTTATTTTTGGTTTTTTTATTTTTTCGGTTATGAAAAATTAAATTGAAAATTTTGATATAAAACGTGTGTTTGACAATTTAAATATAATTTGATATGAATATCAATTTCATAATTTTTCCATTATCTTAACATAACACACACAGTAAAATTTAAAATAAACAAATATATTAGTAATATACTAAATTTATTACACAACAAGAGTAATTAAAATAAATTATAAATTATAATAATTATATATTTGTGATAAGTTAAATACGTGTTAAATTTAAAAATGAAAAATTTAAGAAAACAATTGAATATGTGTTCTTTGGAATACTAATGATTAAATATTTATCAACTTTTAGTTATTTTAATTTTAAAATTTCTATGTAAAAAAATATAAAACTTGTTCCTTCATATTTATTTTTAAAAGTAATTATAAAATAAAATTATATTTTTGTATGAACTTTATTTTTTAGCTAATTTAGATTGAATCAGGAATATAAAATACAATTATTTTTACATTTAAAAATCAATAAAAAATTATCGTAGATGTTAATCTATACTTATTTGAGACTTATGATTTAATTTTTTTATATTAAATATTTTTTTTATAAAAAAGGAAATTTAAATTAGCAGCTTATTTTAATTATATTAATTTTTTTACATCTTGAAAGGCCATATAAAAATTTTTGAAGTTTGAAAGTATTTTAAGAATAATTAAAAATGATAAATTTGGATTTGCATAAATCTACTAGTATTTTTTATTCATCGTGACGTGTAAGTTAAATATTTAATGTATTATAATTTAAAATCTTTGGATTTTTTAAAAAATAAATTATTTTGAAGATGTCAAATTTAAAAAATATTTATATTTGATTAAATTAATAAATTAAAAAATTAAAATATACAAAAACATTTTTTAAAAGGTTTTATTATATATTATAAAATTAAGTTAATTATTTTTTAAAATAAATATTTTATCATATATTTAAATTTAATTTTTCAATGTTAATCTTTTAAGAATATTTTTTTTTATTTTTGCATAATAAAATCGACATTATTTTAGTAAGACTATATAATTTAATTTATATAAATTTCAATAAAACTTATTTAAGGTTTTTATAAATGTTTATGTCTTGCATTTAACTTTCATGATTTTAATAACTTAATGTATTTGATAAAAATTTAAAATATGCAATAAATTTTTCAATAAACAAAGATGAAATTTAAATTTTATTTTTATAAAACATGATAATTACATATTTATTATAAGTTTTTTAACTAAATGTAGTTAAATAAAAAACATGGTTATATATTCTTTTATATTCTAAAATGCTTAAAAAATATAATTTATTTGTAAAAAATGTACAAATAATATATTTTGTGATAAAATAATTCTTAAAAACTGAATATAATATTTTTGTAAATGATAGTGTTTTAGTAAAGTTTGCTTTTTTATCTCAAAAAAAAGATAAATTTTAAATAAAATACTAAAATACAATTAAATATATAAATGTAAGTAGCAATAAAAACAAGTTTTAAATATTTAAATTTTAAAAATCAAAGACAGTCTATAAATTTGCAAATATATTTATTTTATTTTATTGTATTCAAAATTATTCAGTAAAATAGTAAAAAAAACATAAATAAAAATAATGAGAATTAAATTTATTTTGATTTAAAAATAAATTTTTTTACTATTTTAAACATTATTTTATTTTTTTTTGTAAAAATTAATGAGTAAAACAAAACTTTACAAATTATTTAATAAAAATATTTTTACAATAACAAAAAATAGTTTATAGAAGTTTACATATAAATTATAAATTAAATTTTTACCAAACTTTTAATTAAATTACTAAAAATTGATTTTTAATATAATTATAAAATTTAGAGATAATTATTTTAGAAAATAATCTAAGAAGAATTAAACTATAATAATCTTGATCAAAAAAAATTTTACATTATATGTTTTTTATCAAAATTTTTTAAGTCTATAAAATTATCATAAAAAAAATTTTTTTGTGTGAAATTTTTTTAATATATAATTAAAATCTATCTATTATAATATATATCACAGATATTAAATATGTTAATTTTGATTTCCATATATTAGAAAATAGAAATAAACTATTTATTTTACAAAATTTGATAAATAATTACTAATACAATTAAAAATAATTCATTATTTTGTTATTTATATACACTTAAAATTAAACATATTTTTAATTTAATAAGTGATATAATTGAAAAAAATATAAACATTTTTTTAAATTGTTTTTATTTAAAAATCAGATAAAACTTATCGAAAAAAATTTTACCATTAAATAAAATTTATAATTAAAAACAAAATTTAAATTTAAAAAGTTTATATTATTTTAATATCATTTATGATAATATGCTTTATATATATTTAATATTATAGAATAATGTAAAAATATTATTCATTATATTTAAATATTAAAATATACGATATTAAAAAAATCATATTTTTTTATAAGATTTCTTTTTTTAAGTATATTATATAAAAAAATAAAATTTTTTTTTAAAATTGTGAGACTCGAGATAAAAGTAAAGAAATCTGCAGCCAATTCTGCTATGATGTGCTAAGCTTTTAGTATCACATGAAGGTTTTTAATATAATAAATACAGATAGCAAAAAATATAAGAATATGAACGACATTATTAAAAAATAATAATGTTTATTGAATAAAGATTTGAGGTTCTTCAAAACAAAACTTAACGCAAAGAATTTAATAAGAGTAGTGAAAGAATTCTCGATCTCTTAAAAAAAATATTTCTTTGAAATTTTTAAATGGAAGCAAACATGTTTAAAATAATTGATGATATCATCCATCGTATACTTGTTAAATATCATGTACATCAACAGCATACATGTAAAAAATGTGCGTAATTGACAATAAATGAACTTAATAGAAGATTGAACAGTTTGAAGATTAAATGTAGAGTATGATTCCTTAAATACACAACACTTTAATTCTACCAAAAGATCTATTTAAAAACTTAAGTTTTTTTAAACTTAAGAATGATATAAATTCTTTTCACTTTAAAATAGAATCAACCCTTAGGACCATCTATAACTTACATTGTGAAATTACTTTGAAAAAATTACAAAAAGCTTAGTAATTACTTTTTCAGTAAGATTTTAAAAAATTATCCGTTTGGATTAAGTGTGGAAATTTTTTTTTAGAGAAGAAGGTGATTATTATATGTATTGTAGGATAAAACATATTTTTGGAAAAGGATATCAAATGTTAATATTTTATAATAAATTTACTATGTATATCATATAACTATATAGTGTAATAGAATGTCAGCATAATACACATAAAAAGGTATAATGAAACATTTATGTGTATTAATCTTCTTCTTTACTTTTGATTTTTATATATTAAAGAAAATCTAAAATCTTTTTTTACAGATTTATGTTTAAATAAAGGACATAAATTAAGGTAGATAGTCGAATGCAAAAGTATAAAAGCAAAGTATAACACCCGTTGTATATATTATAGATAAGAAAAAATAGAAAATTATAATTGTTGAATTTGGAATACAAGTTTTGATATTCATCTAATTGTAAAAACAATAAAAAAATAAAATATGACCTGCTGATCAATCATTTAATCTATTTGTGGATATTAGATGTAAATTATACCATTTGTTATAACTTAGGAAGATATTAAAACAATTTTTTTTAAACAATTAAAAGATATTAAATTAAATAACCACACACAAGCATTTATATAATTCTGAGTGTTAAAAATGATTTAAAAAGACTAACTATAAAAGCTTGTCAAAGCAAATACATTACATAAAAAAGAATAATGAAAAGAATTTGAAATTTAAAGTACCAACTTATGTCAGTCTATATCTTATCTTGACAAAAGTGATATATAATTTCAAGAAACAATTATATTTTTTAATACATATTTTAATACATCGGATAAAAAAATAAAATATATTTTAAATGTAATTTTTTAAATTCTTCAAAAACAATTTTAAAAATGATATCTTTATAAAATTAATACTTTTATATAAAACAAATAATTAAAATTTTTATTGATATTTTATTGTCATAAACATAAGTACAAAGTATAATTTTTAACATTAGTTTTTTCTATAAACTCTTGAATAAACTTTTAACTATCAAAATACTAAAAACATTATACGTATTACAAAATATAAAATTAAATACCTTAAAATTTAAAGAAAAGTTTTTTTGGTTTTATATAATTTATAATATTTTAATTGCAATAAAATTTAGCCCCATATAAAGATATACAGTTGTTGATAATTTTATAAAACAACAACGCAATAATTTTCTACCTGAAAAAATATTTTAAAACAAATTAATAAGTAAGTATTTTTATAACATTTTTAAATCTAAAAAATATTATTAACTAAATTGATAAGTAAAGTTTGTAATTTATTTTAATTTTATAATTTTGAAATTTAAAAAATATTTGTAAAATTGTTAATAATAGAAGATAACTTTGAAATGTTGTTTTTATTTTTAATTATATATTTATGATATTTTGCAATTTTTTAAAAAAAAATTTATATTTAGACATACACATTTTATTAATGTTTTATAAATAAAAGCTAAAAAATAATAATAATGTGATTTAAATTTTGTATATTTATATATAAATTTTATATACAACATTTCAGATTGTTTAATAATTTAATTCAAATACATTTAGAAATATTTAAAAATTTTTTAAATAATAAAGTTTTCTGCTAAATGTTTTTAAATTTAACAAAATAAAGAAATTGCAAAAATGAATTTTTTATAATTTATAAACCAAACATTATTTCTTTTTATTGAGCCACATCATCAAGTTATATTGATAAACATGATATACATTTTTATATGTTTGAAAAACAAAAAAAGGATGTTTTTATAATATTTGCAGTAATATATAAATCTTTACAAAAATCAATTTTAGTAAAAAAATTTTAATTGAATTTTAATGTAAATTAATTTAACCCATTTATGAATTATTTTTTATTTATTTGTTATTTTTTGCGCTTTATTTTTTTGACTAAAAGAAAAAATGAGGAATTGTTTATTATTAGTAAAAAAGATAGAAATATTTTACAGCTAAATGAAAATAATAAAAATTTAACTATATCAAATGAAACAAATTTTTTAGATAATTTAGATGAATTTGAAAATGAATATAATACTGTTTTAAATGATAAATTCAGCTTTACAGAAGAAATTAATGTAGATATTTTTTCTCAAATAACAAAAGATTTATATACAGGTTGTATGAATGAAACAAATAATATTGAAATAATAAAACGTTTAGATTATTTTCGTTCGATGTGTTTATATGATTTAACCATGTCCAGTGATTTTTCATTTGATTTTTATTATGATTTTTTATTAAACATTTTCATGAATTCTAAGAATTTTAATCAAAAAAAAAATTTAATATACTTAAATCACATTCTGAACCAATCATAGTAAATTATGATAATAAAATCTCTTCCAATATATATATTGATAAATCTACTAAACACAATGATTTAAACGTTCCAAAATTCAAAATATGTTATTTGAATTTATTAAATAAAATAAAATTACAAATTTTACATAAAAATTGGATTTATAACAAATTAATATTGGCTAAATTTGATGATGATAATAATTTTTCAAATTTTTTTCGTGGATTTGAATTTATTAATAAACTTTTACATGCATTTTTAATCGTTAATAAATTTGATACAAACCTTAAAAAAGATTTTTACAATAAAAATATAGATAACGGAAATTTCTATAAAGAAATATTTTTAAATTTAAATTTAAAGATTAATTTTGACGAAAATCAAGCTTTTTGTAAAACAATATATAAAAAAAAATTTATTAATTTTAAAGAAAAAGATAATAATATAAATGATGTACTTTTGAATAATGAAATTATTGTAAAATTGGATTCTGTTACAAGAAAATATACAGATTATCCTATAATAATTAAAAAAAAAGATATTTTTAAAATACCAAAACTTTCTTTATTTAATCTTGATAAGAATCAAATTTTAAAATATTTTTTCAATATAAATCCTTTAAGTGTTATACATTTTATAAAACAATCAACTAATTTTTTAAAATATTGTTTACAACATAACTTGGATATTTTATCAAAACAATCCTTTAAATATATAATTGAACAAATATCACAAATAAATAACATATGTGACAAATTATTATTTTATATAGTTTTCTTTATAAATGTTTTTAATAATTATTTAATCAAAACATCAATATCAAGATTAACAATTCTTTTACATTTATATAAAAGTCAAATAAAAAACTATGTCAATAAAGATTTACAAAATTTTCAAGTTAAAATTTGGTATTTACTTTTATATTGCATAAAACCAACTATAGACTTAGAATTTAACGGAATTCCTAAAATTTTATCAATTAAATTCAAAACATTGATTTACTACAATTTTAATGAAAATAAAATTAATGATGTTTTAGATTATTACGTTTATACAATTTTTTTATTTCAAAATAATAAAACAGATTTAGTAGAAAAATTTTCTCTTTTAAAAGAACAAAAAATACTTCCTGTGGATGAACTAAGTTTAAGAAAAAGTGAAATTTTTTTACATTTTATTTTAAAAATTTTATTTGATAACAATCTTTTAGATTAATATTATAGAAAAAAATTTAATTTACCAATTTATCTTAAAAACAATAAAGTTTATATAAAAAATAAAACATTACTTAAATTTTTTATTTCTAGATTTAATTGCAATTTTATTTCTAAAATTTAAACATATTTAATAATTATCTTTCTATTGAAATAAATAATTTTATAGGAAAAAAAATTTATAGATCTATAAAATTTTTTTATTTTTTGTTTTTATTTTATGGAAAATATTTTTTTTATAATCAATTGTTTTAATTATATAATAACAAAATTTTACCTATTATTACATTTAGTAGTTTATATGTAACATTAATAAAATTTTATATATAAAATAATTAAAAAATAACTAATACTTTTTTATAACATATTTTTTATTATACAAATTTTATTTTAGAATAATTAGTTTATTTGAAATAATTAATTATTATTTAGACTTATTTACAAAAACAAAATATATTAAAATTGTAGGTCAAAACATTATTATATAGAGTGCAAAAATGCATAACAAAAATTATAAAATTTATTTTAACAATTTTTTTATTAAATATATAGACTAAAATATGAATTTGTATAAAATAGTTATAAAAATTTTAAAGGTCTTTTTATTTATTATATAATTCAAACATTTTTAATTTATAATTTTTTAAAATATGTCTTTTAAATTCTCACTTATTTTATGCTCAATTATATTAATTAGTACTTTAAAAAAAAGATAAAATATATAAAAAATTTTATTGTTCTTCACAATTATGATCTTTGTTAAAATATAAATTTAACAATTTCATTTAAATAGTGCTTTTTCACACTATCAATTCTAGAAACGTAGGAATTGTCTATAATAGTTTTTTTATCCTTACTTATCAAAATAATACCACCGATACATTCTTCACTCATTTCTCTTATTTCAACATTTTGTTTTAATTTTCTCACTATTTTTTTATCTCTAGGTAGTACCATAGCAATAACTTCATCATTAGCTAATTTAAAAGTTTTGTTAATTAGTTGTTCACTTAAGGGTACATTTTTTAGTTGTTCAATACATTTTTCAAAAAAATTATCAATTATATCGTTTTTATGTTTAGTATATTCAAGATTGTATTTGTTTATTATATCTGAAACACATTTAAGTTTATTAATTTCCATATTTTTTCTTTTTATACTACACTCCTTTTCTATTTTATCCATTTCACATTTAACATGAAATGCTTTTTCAGTATTATAATCTTGTATTGCTTTTATTTCAATTTCTTTCACTTTTTCTTCAGCCTCATGTTTAATAAAAGAAATCATTCTTTCTATGTCTTTGTTAGGAAGTTTTTCCATAAAAAATGAAAGGGTTTATATTTATAGATGTTTCAGATTTGACATTATAATTTCAAAAAATACAGTTTTTTAAATAAAATTATGTAAGATATTACTTTAAAAAACAAAATTTTACTTTAAATTTTTAAAATATAAACAAATCAATTTATTTACATTTTTACAAATTAAAGATTCGTTTAAAATTGAAAAAAAATGTTTAATTTTATTTGTTTTTTGTAATTATTAAAAATTATACGAATTATTTGTCATTATCAAAAAGTTTTTTAATTTTTTGTTTAAAAAATTATAATTATATAATATACAACATACAAACTATTTAAATGAAATAACATTTTTTTTAACAAAAAAACTTTTTATTTGAGGGATACTTTCATTATTCTATTATTTTTCGCTTCCATATCAAACGAGTTCACTTAGTATGTAAGTTTTCGTTCCTCTCGTTCTCCGCTAATATAAAGTCGTCTCTTCTTCTGTACTCCATCGACATATTCTCTAAAGTTTTCTAAAGAGTTACTGTTTGGATATATGCTTTGATTCGGTCTGAGATTTCTAGAGCCTTTTTGTATTTTGCGTGGTATTTAGTGGCTATAAAAACATCTTTTAATAAAGATTTATTTTAAACATATAAACAAATAAAAATTTTATATTTGTAACACATATATTTATATAATCTTAATTGCAAATAATGTAATGCATAGAGCAAATTATAAATATTAGGCAATAATTAAATTAAATAAATATTTATAATTATCTTATTTTTTTCAAAAATTTTAAAGTTTATTATACTATAATATTACTATAAAGTATTCTTAAAGAGTTTCTTTTTTTTACAACTTTTTTGTATTTTTAATCATTAAGAAAAATTAAATTTTTAAATGCAGAAACTTTATAACAAAAATTTTCACAGCATCATAACAAAAATTTTTTTTATGTTATATACTAATACTTCCAAAAGATCAATTATTTTTAAATATTCAAAATAAAAAGAAAA
>KE647289.1:49067-59206 GCA_000447185.1 Vairimorpha apis BRL 01 | reverse complement strand
AACCAGCTTCTCCTGATGATGATCCTTTAGGTAAAGATATAAGATCTCTTCGTAATTTGGCTATTTTAGCTTTTAAAATACCTATATGATTGTTTGTAGCTTTATTTTTTTGTGTTTTAGCTATTTCTGCTTCAATTTCTTTGATTTTTTCGTGTGTGTTCATATGAAGGGTTACATCAATATTAAAAAATAACAGACTGTATTATTTTATTTTTAAAATAAGATGCTGTATAAATTTTTTTTTACTAAACAATTATTTATATAATTTATATAAAGCGTATTTTAAATATTTAAATAAAGAAAAAAATATTTTATTTTTTATTAGTTACATTTTAAAAATTAAAATAAATAAGAAAAAAAGATTTAATTTTTATAGAAAAAATAATGAAAATTTTAAACTAATAAAAATAAATTCTTTTCTTATTTAAAAATATACAAAAACGTAAATACAAAATTATAGTATTTCTAATAAATTTATTTTTATAATATTATATTTTTAAATTTATTAAATTTTCATTTAAAATGACGATGATTCAATGCATCGTTGTAAATAATCATTTCTTTTTAGATCAGCTAAAAAAACAGGAATAATAGTTGTTTGATTTAAATCTAATTGTGATAAATAAAAAGGTTTACAACATATACTCGTTCCATTATTTAAATAAACATAAACAATATATCTTCTATTAATCATAAATTTATTTTTCAAATATCTACCTGTTAATAAATAAATATACATTTCATCTGATATTTTTTTAGTTTTTATAATTCTCATATCTAAATTTTTTAGTATGTTTGTAACTTCTTTATCAGTTACTTCTAATATATCAAATGATCTTATTGATTTTATAGTACCAAGTTGTATTTTAAGTGTAACAAAAAAATTGTGTTGTAAAATTCTAAAAGTTAAATTACTCGCAGTTAATAGAAAATTTAAATAAAATAAAAACATTATCCTTGTAATATTTTTTTATTATGTGTTTTTTTAATGATATTTAATCAAAAAAAAATTAATATAAATTAATATAAATTTTTATTTTATAATTAATTTTTAAGTTTTTATCTAAAATATTTAGTGTGTTTTGTTTATTAAAATATTAAAAAATATTTCTTTTGTTTAATTAAAAATAACATTATTTTATAAAATCAATATTAAATTATTTATTTAGGGTATAATGGTATTTCAATTTTATTTTTTTAATATATCATCACAAATAGATATAGGGCGATTTTCGCACATATTTGATTCCAAATTTTCTTTCTCAGTAACCTCCTGTTCATTTTCCATAATGACTTCGCCTCTTCGGGCTTCCATAGAAAGACTCTCTAAGGTCATCTTAAGCACTCTGGCTTGTATATATGCCTGGGTTCGGCTGTCTAAATTTAATTCACTCCTATATTTTTTGTGGAAAGTTGTTGTTATTCCCTCCCATGTCATGACGTATGGTATAATCCTTGTTTTGTACCCATTCATTGCTCCACAATGGTTAGCAAGCAGATCGTATTTGTGCTTTTTTTCCGTTTCAACAGCCCGAAGGTTGTCAAAGCTTGTAATTCCTACCTCTACTATTAGTATTTCCTTTTTTATTTTATCCAGAATAAATACATCTATAAAATCAATATATAAATAATTTTGTATAAATAGTTATTAAATTGTATTTATCTTAAAAAGAAATAAATAAAAATTTTAACTATTAATCTAAAAAAAGTTTTATTTTAAATATATAATTATTTTTAAGTATTATTATTAAAAAAATCAATTGTTTATGATTATTTACAAAAAAATTTCAAACACAAATATATAGTTTTTATTTACAAAAACAATTACAAATAAAATATTTTATGTAAATATTATATTTAAATAAAAATTATAGAAGTTTTGTAATGAATGATCATATTACATTTCAACTTCTTTACGAATTAATTTACAATAAAATTATAACCAACTTTATAACATTTTTTATAATTTAAAAAAATTATTGTTCAACGTAAACTAGATAAACAAAATTATAGCCATTATTAACAAAAAATGTGTGATAATCTAAAAAAAATTTTTTAAAAATTTAATGTTCCGAAACAAAATATAAATTTATAAAAAAATAAATTTAAAAGTTAAATTTGTACTTTGTAATTTTGGATATATAAATACATGTGTAATATCCATAAAAGAAAACATGACATTGTAAATTATGTTTAAATGATAGTTATTTATGATTGAAAATTAAAATAATATTTAATCATTATAGAAAATTTAATAAAATGATAAACATATGAAAAAATTAAATATTTTTATCTTTTTTTTACAAAGACAATATTATTTAGATTATCAAAAATGTACAAAAAGTTAGATTTATATGATTTAGATTATACTCAACAATGCTGCTCTAAAACATTTTATTTCTATTATTATGCAATGTTATTCCTGTTACAATAAGTTGTATTTTTGTTTTTTAATTAACATTTAAAATAAACGTTAGTTTAAATAATTCAAAATAAACAAATTGTTATATTTTTTTATTAGATTTAAATTTATTTGCATAATATATATAAAATAAAAATTATTTTTTTCTTACAAAAACCTTTCTTGTTTAATAGAATATTATTAAATTTTTTTATATTCAAAAAATATATTTTTAATAAGTTTTTGCAATTAATTAAAAATTACATAAACAAATTTAAAATAGTAATATTTATAACAAAAAAAATAAATTTTAATATTTTTTGATAAAAATAAAAATATTTAAACGAAATATATGAAAATTATTTTTTTAACAAACATAAATCATTTCAATAGATTATTTTATAAAAAAAAACAAATCAAATTTAAATCTTTTAAATAATTTAAGTATTGTAAAAATTATATAAATAAAACTTATCATTTATAAAATGTGAATCATATTGTTTATTAATTAAAAAATTTTAGATTTATGTTTAATTGTTATTTTACCTACTATATTTAAAATAAAATAAAATAACTTTATAAAAACTTTGTTGTTTTACTTACAAAAAATTATAATTATTGCAAAAATTTTATATAACAATAAATAATAATATTTTTTAAAAAATACTTAAAATATTATATTTACTCTATAAATTATATTTAATATTTTTCTTTAATTTTGTAATAATTTACTATTTACATTAAAAAAACTTTTTTTTATATCTCATTTAATACAACATATAATTTATAATTTCACTTTCATTTTTAATTTTATTATTTTTCTTTTTAAAAGTACGTATTCTAATAATAAATCCAAAAAAATTATTTTTTTAAATATTTCATATTAAATGTTATTTTTGTAAAAAAAAATTCAAAATCATATTTTCTTAGTATTAATACTCACTGAAAAAAACACAGATCAATATTTTTTTCAAAGTTACTATTCTTTAACGATTTCCTAAAATAAAAAATTTTTATTTCTTAAACACCAATTACTTTTTAATCCATAAATGCCTCTTATTACTAAAATAAACCTCAACTAATAAATAAAACAAATCTCTATCATATCCATTATTTTCTATAATCTCATTAACTTCGTTCTTTTTAATAGATGATCGACTTAATATACTGTTAATTCCATCAATTTCTTTTATATATTCAACCATAAATAAATTATTTTCCATTTCTATAAAATTGTTATCGTTTATGAATTTTATTATCTCATCCATTTCAAGTCCACTAAATGTTCGAATGTCTTGAAGATTGAATATTAGATTTTGTTTTAGTTTCCCTAAAAGTTCACTGTTTTTGTAATCAATGATTTGGGATTCGTAGTAACCTTTAATAACATATGTGGTTGTGTTTTTTAAAATGCATAATTCGTTCAGACAGTATTTGTAATCTTCTGTAATATTGTTAATAAAGGTATTAGTATCATTTAAAATATTATCTTTAATAGATCCATCTTTTTTAATTTGACTGAATCCATTAATCTCAACAAATCCTTTATCACTTAAATCTTTAAATATTCCATTTCGTATATCTTGCAAATTTTTATCGTAAAAAGAATTTTTTAAAATATATCTTCCTTGAAAATAAAAAGTAAGTTTTTGCAAACATGACTTTACTATTTCTTCGTTTTTATATAATTCAATTAAATCCTTAAAATTTACAACTACCTTATTTTTTATAGAATTTTCTATATTTTTCTGTAATTTAGAAGATAAATTATTATTAAAAAATATTTTATTATTTATAATATTACTAGAACTACAAATTTTATAATTGCACCCACTTTCACTTTTCCCTTTTACAACTTCATTTTTTACAATTTCTTCATTCTCAATATTCCGTATCTTAAAATTTATATTTCGTTTCCTATGTTCAATTTCTTCTCTACTCTCAATTTTTCTAAAACTTACTTCTTTCTTATCAACAATATCATCATCAAACAATGTATTAAACTTATACACCGTATTTACTTTATACCCAATTTCAGATTGACTCGGTACATAGTAATAGTTAGATACTTCATACGGATACGCATAAATTTTAGTTTCTTGTTTTTTCGATTTTAGTAATGATATACATGATTTATTGTAAAAAAGTTCTATTTCTACATATTTTGATTCTTTTTTTATGTTAATCGATTTTGGTTTAAGAGTGTTTGTAAGTTTGTAGAGTGAGAGATTTGACGTTTGCAGTGATAGTGGAATTGTTTTTTTAATTTTCATTTTGATTTTAAATGGGTATTTTTTTTAAAGATAATTTTAATTTAGAAATAATTTTTATGTACTATTTATTATGTGGTACTTTAATTTAAATTTTTTATATAAATAATAAAATTTTGTATTTTATATTATTTAAAGTAATTTTAATATAATGTTAATTAAATTTTTTCTTATATTTAGATATATTTAAAAATTTAAATAGTAATAAATTAAAGTCATTTATAGTTAAATAAATTTTTAAAATGATATAGATTTTAAGTTTTATTTATTTAAAATAATTTCAAATTTTTAAAATAATTCTTTATTAATGTTTTTTTTTTAATATTTTTTAGCAAAATTTAAAATAAATATTGATAATTGATTACTTTAAATCGTTGTTATTTAAATAAAACATTTGAAAAATAAATAATTTGTTTTTTCATTAAAAACTTAAAATTCATCATGCTAAAAACATATCAATACATAAAAACAATCAGTCTATACAACATTAATATTTAAATTTACCCCTTTCTCTAAAAATGCACCACTACGGAAGTTTTGTTCGACTTTTAATGTATAACACGAACAAAAACATACTAACTAAAAAACAAGAAATAAAAACTAAATATGGTATAGACACAAAAGGAGTTCACGAACTTATAGAATATACGAAATTGAATATTAATAATTTAGGACTGGAATTGATAGGAGTTGAGAAGAATTCTGTTGTTGATCCAGTTTTAACAGATAAATATTTTTTAAGAATGGGTGATTTAGAGAATAAAGGAATAAATAATAAAAATATAGAGAATGAAAGAGTAGATCATAAAGATTTAGAGAATGAAGGAGTAAATAATAAAGAAATTTGTAGTAGTGTAAATGAAGGTAATTTAGAAAATGAAAATATTTCTACATTCAATGAAAACATTTCTATATTAGAAAAATCCAAAGAAAATATTTTTACTACTTTTATTGATAAATCAAATTTATCATCTATAGACACCAAACTAATAATAACATATTCTTTTATACTATTAGAAAATAACAAAATTTTATTTAATAAATTAACAAACTTATTAAATAGAATCAACATTTTTAAAAACACAGACATTGAAAATTATTTAAGATTTCTTAAAAAAGACAATTTTATTAATTTTATGAAAGTTGATGATGAATACGAAGTTGTGTTAGGGTTTCGATATTTTAGTGATTTTGGCGATATTGATATATTAGATTTTTTATAAAAAGATAAAATTATATAGAAATATTTTTGTAAAGGATTTTTATTATGAGAATAAAGTATGAAAATGTAAATTGTATAAGAAAGAATTTTTTTTGAAGCTAATATTAAATATAAATTTTTTTAAAAAAATATGAATATAATATTAGTAGATTTTTTAATAAATAAATAATTTTGTAAAAAATATTACTATGTGAATATCGTATACATTAATAATTAATATTAATTTACTCAAATTAAAACTGCTAATAGAAAAAAATATATTTTTCTATAATAATTTTTACTTTTCTACATATTAAAATTTTCTAAGTAAATTTTTTAAATCTTATGTTTTTTTATATTTCAATATTTATATTATTAAATTTTATACATTTAAAATAATCTATAAAAAAATTTATATCAATAAAAATCTCTTTTTATATTTGTTAATTTATATGTTCATTCTATCTTTACAAAAATTTTTTTTATACTCCATACAATAACACAAACCAATTTTCTTTTTATACAGCAAATCTCCTATATAAACACAAAAATAACTTATATTTAGGCAACCCTTAAAAAATGCTTAACCTCGAAGACTATTACGATGAAATACCCCTTGCTCTCCATTATTTTAACCAAGGCAACTTCGAAAAAGCTATAGAAATATACAGCACCATCTTAGACGCAACAAATCCAGATGAAGAAACGGTCCCCTATTTATATTTACAATATGCTAACGCTCTGATAAAAAATGCTAACCAATATTTTACAGATGAGATCGTTAATATAGACAAAGGATATGATTTGAATAGACGAAGAGAAATTGAAGATGATATTGAAAATGCATGGAATGTATTGGAACAATCAAAATTGTGTTTTACTATTTTAAAAGATGATGCGTCTTTGGCAAAGACTCATTTTTTACTAGGGGAGATTTCTTTATTAAATAACGATTTTTCTACAAGCATACAAGATTATGTTGAGTGTATCAATCTATATAATAAGATTCAATCAGAACCAAGTGAATATTACGACGTATATTTAAGTATGGGTAGTGCGTATGAATTCTTGGAAGATTATGAACAATCCAACAAATATTATCAAGAGTGTGTTAATTTGATGGGAGAAGAATGTGAAGATTTGGTTATGAAAATACAGGAAAATAAATTTAAGATGGAAAATCCTAAAGAAGTAGAAAAAGTAAGTGTTGAGGTAAACGATGATGATGGAGTTGTACGGGATATTAATTGTAATAAGAAAAGAGTTAATTGATATATGTTATATTAAATTTGATTATTTATATTAAATTGGAAATAAATTAGTATAAAAAGTTTATTTGTTGTATTTTATAATTAGAAAAAAATAATTTTTAGTATTGGCATTGCATTTCAAATTAAACTCTATTGTTTAAGTTAAAATTATTTTTTTTAGAAGAATTTAAATGTTATATTTTATAATGGAATACTTTAAATAGGAAACTTCTTTCTGATTTTATTCTTATTAAATATATTTTATTAATATTGTTTACAGAATGTATTTTTAATAATTTACATCACAATTCATATCCACACATATTTAAATTTAATAATATCACTATCAAAATTGAATATAAATATACTCCATGCTTCATACACATATATTTAAAATCCTTATTTCGTAATCATATAAATATAAAATATTTTACATTTTGTGATACACATATCAAAATTAAATACATAAAAATTTTATTATGTATACTTAATAATCTAAAAAACTTATCTTAATTCTCTTACCAACCTAAAATTATTCTTTATCCAACTTTATCTTCCCGACAAAATATTTTCCACAAAGACACCCTTCAAGTATAACAAAAACATTTTCTATATTTCTATTAATACGAACTTTAATTACACTAGATTCATCTTCAATTACAAGATCGTCTTTTTTATAATACACATATCCAAATATTAAACAAGTTTCATTTTCTTGTATCTTATTTATTTCTGTAATATTTTTTAATTGTTGTTTTAGATATTTGTACTGGTCTAATAAGTTTATTTTTGATGGTTTTATAGTATGTGAGTTAATAATTGGATTGTTAATATTTGTAAATGTATTAATATTATAATAATCAGATATATTATTAAAAGATATATTAGTATTATGAACTTCATTCCTAGAAATGTGTTTATCAACAACTTTATCTAAAATAAAAATCTCTCGTAATATACTTATTAAATCTTTATTTTCATATTTCTGTATTTTTAAAACTAAATCATGAATTTCTTGTTCATTTTTTACGTTCTTAGAAATTTCATTTAAAGCTTCTTTTGATAACTTAATATTGTTTTGTAGAGTGAAAATTGTGTAAATTAGTTTGTGCATTTTAAAAGGGGCTATATTTTAAATAAGGTATTGATATTGTCTTTAATGTAATTTAATAATATTTTATAAGAATGGAATTTATAAAAAGTATTATATTTTTCAATAATTTATATTTGCATTTAATGTTTTATTGTATTAAATGTTTGTATAAATAAGATTATAAAATATACCATTGTATATATGTTTTTGATTATGTATATAGTTGTTGACTCATTGATATATTAATTTAATGTTTATACAGATAAATTAAAAATTTATTTAAAATAATAAAATAAAAATTTATAAAATTAAAAAACACAATAAAAATAGTTACAATAATCAATGTGTATTTATACAATTATAAATAAATAATATTCATATAAACATTTACATATAATCTTTATTATAAATAAAATAACAAAATTACAATAATACAATTTTATTCACTTATTTTTTTTGTTTCTCTCCTCATACGTTCACTTAACTGATTATACTTATCAAGTAATCTCAAATATTCATCTTTATTATTCTCATACTGTTTAATAACAACCAAATAACCTTCCACAACTTTATTAAGTTTCTTTATTTCTTGTTTTAAATCATTAATTTCATTCTCTTTATCACCAGATTCGTTTATGACCGTACTAACGAACGACTGACCATTATTTAACTGTTTTTTAAGAAAATGAATTGCATCTTGTTCTTTATATAAATTTATTAGAATACGACCAAATATTTTAAAAATTATTGCTATATACAAACTGAATCCTGATAAATAGAAATTTCTTTCTGTATGGTATATTTCATTGTGATTAAAGGATATTGATTTAAAGTTAGGTAGATTAGAATTTAGGTTAGTTAGTTTTAAAACTGAGTCAATAAACATTAAAAATATCATAGCATATATAACATACAAGATGTGTAAAATTGGTTTGAAAATTTTAAGAGTAGTAAAGTTTAAAATAGATTTTTTTATGTTTTTAGGTGCAGGTGAGAGGAGTAATGAAAGTAGAGATATTTCTGTGTATAGGATTGATTGAACTAGTTTTGTGGTTATACCCATTTTTAGAGGGTGAAAAAATATATATCTTTAAGATTGTAGTGTATTATGGGATTAAATTAATAATAAGTTTTAAAAATATTTGTATTGTATGCGATTATACATTAATAGAATTTTAACATAATTTATATTATTATAACATTAAAAAAAAGTGAGCTGATGTTTAAGAAATAATAACTTTTTAAAACAAAAGTCAAAAAATAATTGTTTTTTTGAAAGTTTTTATTGTTAAAAGAAATATTTGTCAAAAAAAGACATTTTAATGTTTGTTGTGTTTTTATAAGAATTGTAAACAATATGGAATTTTTTAATTTTTGTTAATTCATATCAATTTATTTAGGAATTTATAGATTTAATAATGTATTGTAAAAAATTTATTTAACTTAAAATTTTCAAGAGATTTTCTATTTTAATAATAGAACTTTTAAATAAAATATCGTATTAAATAATTAACTTTTAACAAACAATATATTTAATTCAAAAATTATAAAAAATTGTTATTTTTAATAGAAAAATATTACTAACTAAAATTTAATATTGTAAAACATATACAAAAAATAATTTTATTAAATATTTCATATTTTTTTATACATTAGAATAAATTAAATTTGAAACTAACAAAAATTTACAAAAAAATATTATATTATAAACAAATTCGTAAATATTTAATATTAAATAAATTTTGCATAGAAAAAACTAAAAATTTTATTTTTTTTAAAAAGAATTTATAAAATTTTTATAAAAAATATAATTTATATTATTTTAGTATTATAAAAAAAATATAAATTTAATTTTATACACAATTTATAGTTATACTAAAATTTAAAATAGGAAATTATTTTAGAAATTTTTGTTTAATTAAAA
>KE647289.1:12839-39229 GCA_000447185.1 Vairimorpha apis BRL 01 | reverse complement strand
AGTTTTAGAGTAATCATATTTTCATTTGAGTTGTCACCAGTATTATCTCCATCATTGTTACCAGTGTTATCTCCAGCATTATCTCCATCATTACCTCCCGTATTATCTCCATCATTACCTCCTGTATTATCTCCGTCATTACCTCCTGTATTGTCTCCGTCATTACCTCCTGTATTGTCTCCGTCATTGCCACCAGTATTATTTCCATCGTTGTTACCAGTGTTATCTCCCGCATTGTCTCCGTCATTGCCACCAGTATTATTTCCATCGTTGTTACCAGTGTTATCTCCCGCATTGTCTCCATCATTGCCACCAGTATTATTTCCATCGTTGTTACCAGTGTTATCTCCCGCATTGTCTCCATCATTGCCACAGTATTATTTCCATCGTTGTTACCAGTGTTATCTCCCGCATTGTCTCCATCATTGTTACCGGAATTATACACCTCCTGTATTATTTCCATCATTGTTACCTGTATTATCTCCCGCATTGTCTCCATCATTGTTACCTGTATTGTCTCCATCATTGCCACCAGTATTATTTCCATCGTTGTTACCAGTGTTATCTCCAGTATTATTTCCATCATTGTTACCTGTATTATCTCCTGTATTATTTCCATCATTGTTACCTGTATTATCTCTCGCATTGTCTCCATCATTGTTACCTGTATTATCTCCTGTATTATCTCCATCGTTGTTACCGGAATTATCACCTCCAGTATTATTTCCATCATTGTTACCTGTATTATCTCCATCATTGTTACCAGTATTATCTCCAGTATTGTCACCACCATTGTTACCAGTGTTATCTCCAGTATTATTTCCATCATTTCCCGCCGTATTGTTACCTTCACCAGTGTTTCCTCCTTGATTCTCATTATCTGCATCAGTAACATCTTTTCCAAATATATTACTATCTAACTCAGCACTGGGTTTTTGATATTTTTTAATTTTAATTTTTCCATCTTGTTCATATTTAAAATAATCAGTATCTTTTTTAATATTATAAGGTTTAATTTTTATACTATCATGGCTTAGATTATTATCTTCTATAAATTTAAAATTTATTCTATTAATATGAAGTTCATTTTGAGCTTTAATTTTATTAGATTCAAATGTTGAGTGTTCATCACTTTCTGAAGAAATATCTTTATTAAATTGAGACATATTGTTATCATCTATTTCTGAAGAATTTTCTTCATTAGAATTATGAAAATTATTTTCATTCTTAATTTTTTCAACATATACATTCTCTTTTGTACTAGCTTTAAAAGTTTTATCAAAATCTAATTCATATTTGCAAGATTTTAAATCAATTTGTTCTTGTTCAAGTCTATTTGCCACAATTAATGAAATATTACAAATAGAAAATATTTTTAGATACATGGGTTTTGCCTATTTTTTCTTTTTATGATTTTTAGATCAAATTTTTTTGATTAATTAATTATTTAAATTTTGTTTATTTTATATAAATAAGTAATTTTCATAATTAAATTAATTTTGTTTTTGTTTGCAATATAGATACTTATAAAAATATATTTTCGTTTAAAACTTTAAAAAATATAATTTAAAAGAAAATTTTTTGTTTTAATTTTAATTACAAAACAATAACGTAATATTTAAACATAAAAATAATAAAATTATTGTAAAAAATTTAAAAAACAATCAATAATTATTTTAAGTAAAAATTTATAAAATGTTTTTTTAAAAAAATAAATTGATAATTTTTTGTTTATGTTTTTGTTTATATAAATATTGATATAATTACTAATTTATATCATTTTTTACTAAATTATTTTTTTAAAAATAAAAAATGTTTTGTTTTTGCATTAAAGTTATTAATTTCAATGCATTTAATAAATTTTATTTAAATTTTAACATATTTTCATTATAAATTAAATATTGTTTATTAATATTAAGATTTATTAAGACTTTTATAGATTATATTCATGTTATTTTTATATATTAAATATTTTTTGTATATTTGTTGTTTTTAAATATGATAAAAAAACATTAATAATATTAAACAAATAATTTGTTAATAACAATAAAATTTATGTAATTTAATAAACCTAAATTTTTTTTATATTTCTAATAATAAATTATTTACAAATTTAAACCTACTGATCGAATTTTTTAAATAATCTAAAATTTAACAATAAATCAAAAAAAAAATTTTAAAAATATCTGTTAGTAATTTATAATTTTATAAACCTATTTTTTGTTTTATACTATAAAAATGTTACTTTTATTTATAAATTTAATAAACAACATTTTTATTTATGAAAAGATAAAAAAAATCTCATAAATTTTTTAATTATATAAAATAGGGTATTTTTTTTAAATTGAAATATTCTCTTAAAAATACACTTTAAGTATTAAAAAAATTAAAAAAATTACATATATATTTATATTATAAAATATAAAATTTTGATGCAATTTTTGTACTACATTTTCATTATATTAGTATTTTTGAAATAAATAAAAAAATTTGAAAATAAAACTAAATATTTAATTTAGCGATAAAAAAGATTATGAGAAATTTGTAATAATATTTCATTTGAGGTGAAACTAAAAATGTAAAAAAACAAGAAGCCTCTGTGGTATTAAAATGAAAATTTTTAAATATGAGTGCATCACAATATATTTCACAATGATTTACGAAAAATAAAAAAAATATGAATTATGTCTATAATATATTGTTTTGATACAAAATTTAATTTGTTTACTTGTTGAACAACTTATTTAATTTTCTGTGTAAAATTATTGTTTTCATTTTAAAATATAACTAATTATTAAAATTATTTCAAACTTTTCCAAATTACTTTTATTTACTATAAAAAAATAAAATTTTTAAAAATAATAATTTTTATACAATTTTAAACACTATAATGTGTCTTTTTTGATACAATTTTTTTTAATTTTTATCATTATATATGTCTCTTTTTAAAAACATATATTTTTCATTGTTTATTTATTTTTTAATTTTTCAAAATTTTTAAAATTTTTTACAAATTATTCAGTTTTTACTTATTTTTATTTTTTTATCCTTGCATTTTATTCAAATTTTTTTAAAATACTATATTTTCTTAAAAATATTATTTTAATGTAAAAATCTTACTCTATTAAAAATAAATTTTTTTTATATATTTAAAATTTTAAACTTTTAATATTTTATTAAAAATTAAATTTTGTTGGCTTTGTATATAAAAATAAAAAGAAAATATTTTTAAAAAAATATATAATGAAGTGTATCAAATCACAAAATAAATATAAATTGTTTCTTTAAAGGTTAATTTTATTATCTCATTTGTTTATTCTAATATTGGCTTTAAACAAACATTAGTTTGCTGATCTATATTCTCTTCTGTACTTCATAGAAATGCTTTAAAGTGTCTTATTAAGAGTTACAGATTAAATGTACGTTTCAATTTCAGATGGTGATATCAAGTTTATTTCTGTGTTTTTAGTAAATTTCGTTCACTATACCTTCTCATGATATCAAATAATCGAAATATTTTTGTATAAATCTATGTATCAAACCCAATCCATTGCAAGTTTATCATATTTTTTGAGTTTACCAAACAAGGCTTGTTTAAATGATATATAATTTCAAATATATTGTTATTATTAATTATAAAAACATGTTTTTAATATAATTAAAAAAATATATATTGTATAAACCTATACCTTATTATTAAATATATGTGTATATTTTTAATTATTTTTTTATTAATTGTATTTTAATAATTGAAATTTTATATCTTCAAAAAATTAATTTAATAAAAAATAAAATTATTTTGGCTATACAAAAGTAACATAAGTAAAAATATAAAATTTAAGTAAATATATTAATCATTTTTTTTAATATAAAAGAACACATTATTTTTAAATTATTTTATGAGAAATTATCAAAATAAAAAAATATTTTTAAAAATTTATAAAATAAATTTCATAATTAAACAAAAAAGAAATAAAAGTACACAAATTTAATACAAAACATTTCTTTCATGTCTTGGAAATTCAAAACAATTTACTCCAGTTCGGAATGAAGAAAATAAAAGTTTTACACGTTTGTTTTTATTGTCATCACTGTTAGTATTTTGGTTGTTATTATTTTGGTTATTTGAACTTGAGTTATCTTGATTATTTTGGTTGCTAGAACTACTGGAATTATTTTGGTTATTTGAACTCGAGTTTTCTTGATTATTCTGGTTGCTAGAACTACTGGAATTATTCTGATTATTAGAACTTGAGCTATTTTGATTATTCTGAGAACTACTGATTATGTTTGAACTTGAACTATCTTGATTATTTTGATTATTGTTAGAACTTGAGCTATTTTGATTATTAGAACTACTACTATTGCTGGAACTATTTTGGTTATTAGAACTACTATTAGTATTATCGTTTGAAGTATTTTGATTGTTTTGACTGCTACTAGAACTATTTTGATTGGTAGAACTGCTACTAGTATTGTTACTAGAACTACTACTATTCTGATTACTAGAATTATTTTGACCTGCACTTGTATTACTTTCATCAGTTCCAATACGATCACTTAAATTTAACGAGTCAAGACCATTGTTACTATTATTAGATTGGGTACTATTATTTGTTGAATTACTAGTAGAATTTTTTAACGAATTTTTTACATCATTAAGTTGATTTGTTACTCCATCTAATTTAGTGTTAACACCTTTTAAAGTAGTTTCAACACTATCTAGCCTGTTATTAAGTTTAGCAGTGACGTTATCTATTTTATCATCAAACGTATTAGCAGTGGTCCCTAGTGTATCTCTAACTGTACCTACAACATTATCAACAGCATTACCTAATTTATTGTCTAAGGCAGCATTAACAGTATTACCAAGCGTATCTTTTACTGTATCAACTACATTATTAACCACGTCACCTAATTTACCATCAACCTTATTATTAATAGTATCATCAAGGGTATCTTTGACTGTACCTACTAAATTATCAACAGCGCCACCTATTTTAGCTGTATTTTTAGCATCTTCTACATTTTCACGAGGATCAAATATTTTATCTATAGTGTCGTTTACACCTTGTGCTGTTTTGTTAGTTAAATTGTTTGCAGTATTTAATAAATTACCTGCTGCATTAAGAGCTGCATAAGTTGTATTTAATAGCGCTAATAGTGTGTATAATGTTTTAGAACTCATGGGTAATGGGTTTATTAAAAATTATTTATATTTATAATTTAATAAAATGATAAATATATTAAATCAAACAAAAAAGATAATTAATTAATACATAAACATTAAAAAAATTTATAATTGTTATAAATTTTTAAAAAAATGTAATTTTGCTTTTCTTTTTATTTTGATTTTTAATAATTAATTAATTAAACAAAGAAAATAAAATTAAAATACAAACTTATATAAAAAAATATTTTATATGTTTAAATTAAACAAATTTTAAAAATAAGTAAAATTCTATGCATAAATTAAAAATTAGATTATTAGTGTGTCATTTTTATTCAATGTTTATTTTATTTTAAAATAGTATATACAGTATAAATTGTTATATTTATCATTTTAGAAATTTTAAAAGATTTTAATTTTTAAAATAATATAATTTTTTTTAGTTTCTTTTAAATTAAATTTAACTTAGATTTTTTGAGAACTTTTAATATTTAAGAAATATATTTTAGTCTAATTCTAAATTTTTTTCTTTGTGTTGTTTTTAAATTAAAAAAATATAATATTTGATAAAAATTAATAAATTAAATAAAATTTATTTACAAACTATGTGTAATTTTAATTTTTTTTATCTAAATTAAATGTTTATTTAAAATTGATTTTTGTTGTATATATTCATATATAAAACTATAATGTTTTTTTTAAAATTGCATATTTTGTTTAATAATTATAAAATAAAATTATTTTATTAATAGAAGAATAAAAAAATATTTGTAATAAAAATAAGGATACTCTTTTTTTATTTAAATATTGCATAAAATTTTTAATTTTAAATTATTGACTGTATTAATTAATTTTTAAAATTTTGTAAAAAAGTAAGTTTTATAAAATAATAATAATAATTTTTTCATATTTTGTTGTCAAAAAAATTATTTTACTAAATAATTAATTGTAAGTATTAAAATAATTTGTAAAATACAAAAATTAGGAAATATTGTACATATAATTAATTAAAAATATCCAATTTCTTTTTATTTTTAAGATATATTAATTTGATTGTTTTGAATTTGTAAAAGAAATATTTCTAAATATCTAAAAATTAAGTCAAATTAAATTTTTAAAATAAAAAAAATAAATGTTATTGAATTTTTTTAAGTAAAAAACTAGTACTTACCCTGTTGTTTTAACATAAGCAAAAATATTTAAATTTGAAAAAAAATAAGCACTAGGTTGCCTTTAAATGAATTATTCTAGTATAAATTTATATTATATTTGCCTATAATTTTACAAATTTAATTTAATTTAATTCAATTTTATTAACTAAATTACTCGAAATCTTTTATTTTAAGGCATTATATTATTCTGAAAAAATAAATGCTTTAAAAATTTTTAATAATCTTGTTGTATAACCCTGTAAGAAATATAATAATTTAAGACTCATTAGATAAAACGATTTTAATTTTTTTATCACATATATATAATTAAAAGATGTAAATCATAAAGAATTACTTTTAATTCGTATGCATGATTTTAAAAAATATAGATGCAATCATAACCAGTATTTTTTTATTACTTTAGTATGTTAATTGATAAATTTTTATATGTTTTCCTAAAGCTACATGATTCTGTCATGAAATTTGAGAAAAAAATGATATTTTTACCTGAAACTTATAAAAAATTTTATTTAATTTAATCATTTAATTTTAAAGCAAGAATAAAAATGAAAATATGTAAAATATTTAGAATTGAAAAATACAACAAATATAAATATTTGGTTTTAAAATTTTTTTATTAACATAAATTACAAATAATATACACAAGAATAATGACAAGATATATATAATTTAAAACCAAATAGCTTAGATACAACAAAAGATTAGATTAATAGAAACCTTCTAAATTTAATGGTCAAACTGAAAATTTATAAGCATTTTTAAAAATTTTATAAAATAAGTTTAATAATTTGATTTGGAAAAGTTGAATTTTTATATTTTTTTAAAATTCAAAATACATAATTTAGTATGTTATGGAAAAAAAGATTTTTTAAATTAAGAATTTCATGTTATTGTTTTTTTGTTTTTATAAAAAATATTAAAAAAAAGTTTTAAATATAATATTTTTATTATTTTTTTTATATACATCTTTATTTTAAATCTATTTGTTTTTTTTTCAGTATTTTTTTTATTTTACTATCTTTTTTCATTTTATTTATTATTACAATATAAATGATTTCTTTGTTTATTACAAATATAAATTTAAATTATTTGTATATATTTAATATATTTTAATTTAAAATAAAACAAAATGACCCAATATAATACAAATAAAGGAGAACATAGTGATGAACAGATAATTCATTACAATGTCAAATATGATAATGTCAATTAAACTCAAATGAATAAGGTGAATATTATAATCTAATAAATTATATTTTATTAATCTTTTAAAAAAATAGATTGGGTGTTACTAAGAAATAATTTTAAATAAGATTAAAATTGATAACAAATATAAATCTTACAATATTTAATAATGTTATTTTTCCAAAAATCATTTTACTTAAATTTTTTAATACTAAAATATGATAATATTTAATCTATAACAACATTTATTAAATAAACAGTTTTAAATTATATAAAAGCAATTAAAATTTCAAATTTATAAAATTTGATAAAGTATATATTTTAAAAATTAATTAAATACGTACATTATTAAATTTTATATTTAAAATGCTTTAGAAAAAATTAAAATAAAGCTTTATTAAGCAAAATTCTTTGTTAGATTTATTCTTAAATATAAGTACAAGTAACAATTGAAAATAATTCATGCATAAATAAAATTCTTTAAATCCATCCTATATAAAATCACCTTTAAATAAAACTTTCCCAAAAACAAGAAAATAAAGCCATATTTTTTTATATTTTTGCTTTAAATAATATATTAAATGTGGATGTTTCTTTTAAAGACAATGTTCTTCCTTTTATTCCAAAAAATTAAGATCTATCAAATTTTGATATAATATGTTTTTTTATAGATTTAAATCGAAAAATGACATTATTCTCTAATTACAAGTAATAATAAATATTATATGTATTTATGTTTAGATGCAAATGAAATTTTCATTAATTTATTGCCGTTTTTCAAAAGTACTTTTGTTATTAATAAAAAACGACCTTAAAAAACAAAAAATATAACACAATAAATAAAACCTAGCTAAATGAAGGAATTACGTTTAATTAAAGCGGAACAACACATTGAACTCTCTAAATTAGTTTTGATTTTTTTGTAAATAATATGTAAAAAGAAAAAAATTGAAATTTTTTTTAATATTTAATTTAAAACTTCATTTTGAAATAAACTAAAAACACATATAAATAAAATTCTTATAAAGATAAAAATTTAAATTCAATACATTATGTTTTATAATTTTTTAGTCTTTTTAAAGAAGTTGTAGTATAAACATGCATTAAATTTTATAGTCAATCTATAAAACATTTAATTATGGTTACAGATATAAACATTACCGCATTTCATTTAGATATAATAAAAATTTTATTTTATCATATTCAATGCTTCATAATTTAAGATTAAAAATTACAAAAATCTATTCTTAAACAATCTTTTTTAAATCTGTCAAAATATTTTCTTTTTTTTTCATAACAATCTATGATTAAGCACTAAAGGTTACGATTTTATTTATATTTTAAAAGTTAGAATTTTATACCTAAATAATATCATTAATTGTTAAAAACATAAAATTTCGTCCACAGAATTTTTAATAAAAAACACAACTCTAATTTTCAAAAAAATTATGTATATTCGTAATCTAGTTCTAAAATTATTTAATTTTTTCTTAAAGATAAAATAAAAGAGATTTAAACTAAATCAGTATTTAACGGGTTTTTATTATATTTTACATATAAAATGATAAAATTTGATAATTTTTTATTTATTATTTGTGTCTTTAAAACTATTATAAAATATATTTATAAATGATTCAATTTTTTTTGTATATATATTATGTTAATATTGATCGTATTAGAATTAGAAATAAATATAATAAAATTTATTTAACCACAAAACAAATTATATTTAAATATATTAAATTAGGTATTTAAATTATGTAACAAATCAACTTATATAATAAAACTTTTCATTATATAAATTCCATTTTTACATTAAATGTATGTATATTGATAAAAATTTAGTATTAATTATGTACTAATATTACAAAAAATAATACTACATTGATTATTTGAAAAAATATAATTTATTAAATCTAAGTTTTTATCAATATACATACATTAAATGTAATTAAGTGTTATGACCTTCATAACGTTTATTGTTATTGATTGAAATTCTAGAAATTTTAAAGTATAAATAAATTATTATAAAAAAAGGGATACGGCGATCGTAAAATGAATGATTACAATTATTAATTAAATAAAAATAGTAATAAATCTTATACAAACAAAAAAATTACAAAAGCCTCATAGAGGTATATTTAAAAATGGTTGTGTCCCGCATGGTCATCACATTTTTAATCTTTACTATTTTTCCGATTATTTAATTTTTAAGAAAAGTATGTAGTCTGCTTTAACTAACATCACCGGCAATTTAACCTGTGATGGTATAAATAGTCATACATGCAATGCACGTAGGTTTAGTGTTAAATAAATTTATTTTAGATTTTTTCTATTTACTCTTATTTAAACAATTTCATTTTATATATTTCATATAAAAGTAGAAAAAATAAATAAATAAATAAAATAATTAACGCTTAAATATTTTATTTTAACAGATTATCAATCAAATCCTTTTTACATTCTTTAATAATTTCTCTTAATTCTTTTTTACTGCAATTTTTGTATCTGTAACAAAATTTTTAGCTTTTTTACGTTCGTCTGAGTGATTTTTAAAAAAAATGCTTTCATCAATAGTTTTTCTTAAACATACACTACCTTTAACAACATAATTTAACAACGAATTTTTATATTCTCGCAAAGCATCATGAATTATATTCATTACATTATTATAAACTATCTGAAGTTTATCTCGACCAATAGATAAAATTTCTTCATCTTCTGCAACTGTTAAAATATCACTTTCTTTTTTAGTAATTGATTTTATTTCTTCGTCTTTATTTTTCTTATCATTTAACTTATTTTCTTCTTCTGAGTTTACATTAAATTTTTCGCTAACAATTTTCTTATATAAATTAAAATCTTTTCCTTTTTTAACATGTAATTTTTTTAAAATTTGCTCTCTTATCGATTTTTTTTTGAATCAAATTTTGTTAATGCTAATATGATTTTTTCTTCTAAATTTGATTTATTTTTCTCCCAAATTTTTATAGAACCTTTATATATAATTTCCAAACCATGTAAAAATGGTATTCTATCATACATTTCTTCAAAATAAATATAATCTCTTCTTACATTACTACTCATATAAACATCTGACGCTTTATAATAACGTTCATCAAACAAACTGTCCATATTTTTATTCAATTTGTTTAGTATTGTATTACTAATATTTTGAATTTTATCATTTTTACATGAATCTAACTCTCTATTTAATAAAATAAGATTTAATTTAGAAGTCATTTCTTGAGCTTTAAGAATTCCTTTAGACATATTTTTATTATTAACATTTTGAACACTTAAACTTTGAATAGAAGAAGTATTATTAAAGGTAGAAATTAAGTCTTGTGACTCATCAGTAGTTTTCGAATTATTTTTATCATGACTATTTTGAACAATTGAAAGTTTACTCGAACTATTTTTGTTATCCTGTGAAATACAGTTAAATGTAGAATTATAACCTTGTGCTTCCCTATATATTTTCCCTATATCTCCAAAAAAAATTTCATCAACACTTAGATTTAAACTTTCATGTGGATCTTTTCTTTTTTTCGACATAACGCGACTAATGGATGAAGTCAAATTTTGTGATCCTTGAACTGTTTTAGACGTAGAAATTAAAAACAACGCAATAAAAATACATAAACTTATAATAGTAGCTAATAATTTCATAAGGTATGGTTTAAATTTTCTTTTTATGTTTTTTTTTGATTGATTTATTTTTAAAGTGTAATTTATTTTTTATTAAAATAATAAAAAGACTGTTTTTTTATATTTACATATGAAAAGAAATTTTTTAATTTTTTTTAATTTAATAATTTTTTTAATTACATTTTAATATAATATTTAATTAAATATTTAAAATATAATATATTATTTTTATATTTTAAATGAAAGATTTTATGTATTTTGCTATCATTATTTTGTTATAAAACATTTTTTGATTTATTGTCAATTTATTTAATTATGCGTTTCGTATTTTTCAATTTTTTTTTGTAAATATTAATTATTATTTTATAAAAAAGTAAAAAGATTTGAGAAAATTATTTCATTATAAAACTAACGAAATATTGAATTTTTATGAAAAAAATAATATTTTTTTAGTTTTTTTAAAAATAAATTTACAAAAATATGCAAACTTTATTTTATAATTGTTTTATAAATTTAATCAATACTGAATTTTCATATTAACTAACAATAATAATAAAATAAATTACATATTTTTTTTTGAACTTTTTCATTTTTCTTCATTGTTTATAAAAAATTTTACTTCTTCTCGTAAATTAATAAAATTTAATTAATCTTTTAATTATTTTTGAGATGTTGTCAAATTATTTTTTTCAACTTAAAATATTATATTTGTTTTTTATTTTTTATGGAAATTGCATTTTAAAATAAAAAAAATTTTTTTAAAAAGTAATTATTTTTAAGGTATTCATATTTTGACAAAAAATTTTTTTGAAATAAAAAAATTTGCATTTTAAATAAATTGTTTATAATAATTTTCAAATATCATTTAACTTTTGGTAGTTTTATTTTTGTTAAAAAAATATTATTTTGAACATTATTACAAACAATAGGTTTTTAACTTATTATTTTTTGTTAAAATAACAATATTTTACAACAATCTTACAATCAACAAGTACTTACTTCGTGTATATATATAGCTTTTTGTTTCTTTTAAAAATAATTTAATAATATTTAAATTTAAAATAAATTATAAAATTAGCTTTTATGATTTTATTTTTATCTTACTAGTCTTATGTTCAAAAAATTTTTTTTATAAAACTAAGTCTATATAAATTGCTCTATTTAATTGTCGAAGTCGGTATAACCAACCAAGATCTTCTCACTATTGTTGAGAATGAAAAATTAAGAAAGTACGACATTCTTGCTAATGAGCTAGGTTTAATTTATAAATCTAAGACAAAAATTATCCCTTATGTAATGACATGGGATGGTGTAGTAACGACATATCATAAAAGATACATCAAAGAGCTAGGAATACAACCGTCCTTAGAAGCATATATCCAGTCAGTAGTGCTGAAGAAAACGCTTGAGAGTATCTCTCTTGAACGAAGACGAGGACATGACCAGAGTGATGCTGGAGAGGAAGAGGTGGAGCGACAAGTGGAAAAGTTAGTAGAATCTAATTTTAAATATGTGGAAGGGATAACTATGGACCCTATTAACATTAACCGGGGTGACATATTGAACACTGAAGATCTCACAGGTAGTAATACAGGTGAGGTAAAGAATTCCCAGATAATAAGTAGTGTGCCTGAACATGAGGCTAGTTAAATAAAGAATAGACAAGGTAAAATAACTCAATAAATATTTTTAGTATTTTCTTACTCATATATAATTTTTATAAAATTTAAAAATGACATTTTTTTGGTTTTACATGACGTATAAATTTTATAAACATGTAGAATAAAAATTTGTATATGTTTTAAATTTTATCGGTTAATAATATATTAAAATAAAATATTTAATTATATATAATATGATAATAAAATTTTAATTTTTAAATGATATACTTTAAGCTATCACATGACAAAATTTTAATTTTAGCAGTTTTAATTTTTTTAATATTTTTCTTTGAGCAAAAAAATTGTTACCAAGTAACTTTCGTAAAGTGTGCTAAAAAAATAATTTTTTAGTACAAGATGACAAACACAATATTAAAATAATATGCTAAATATTACTTATTATAAAAAAATTGTTATTTTTGTTGCAGCTTAAATCAGAAAATTAATCATAAACAAATATTATAAAGATAAATTATAAACAAGTGTAAAATCATATGTTAATTCATTAAATTTTTTTTTTCAATAGTAAAACGGTTATAATAATAGATTTAAATTAATTAGAATGAATTGTTTATTATACTAATAATTTTTTCAAAATTGATTAAAATAGCATGGTTTTTATAAAATATTAAAATAAATTAATTGAATCACTATATTAAATTCAAATTTTTTAATTATCAAGATAAAAAAACAAAAATGTTTATTAAAATATATATTTTGTTTTACTATTTTACAATTATTATATTTATAAAATAATTAAAAAATATTACATTTTAATAAAGTTGACATATTAAAAATTATTTTTCTTTTATTTAAAACTTTTAAATTAAAACTAATACTTAAAAAAATTTGTAGTTTTAATTTTGAAAATTCAAATTTTATTTAATTTATTAAAAGAAGTTATAATAAATAAAAAAATTATTATTTAAATTTGAAATTAAATTCATAAAGTCATATATTTAAAATTATAAAATAGTATCTTTTAATTTAATATATCAATTAAATACTATGCCAAAAAAGTAAATTAAACTAAATTAAATTAAAAAAAATTAATTCTCTTTTCTTTCATGTGTTAATATAAAAAATAGTTTTTTTAATTTGTTTTCATAAAATTAAAAATCAATGAAATCAGAAAAAAAAAACATATATTAAAAAAATTAAACCCATACCTTATGAAAGTATTAGCTACTATTGTAAGTTTATGTATTTTTATTGCGTTGTTTTTAATTTCTACGTCTAAAACAGTTCAAGGATTACAAAATTTGACTACATCTTTTATTCGTGTTATATCAAATAAAAAACATGATCCAAATGAACGTTTAAGTAATCTTGATATTCCTTATGGAAATTTGCAAAAACTAATTAAGGAACCAGAAGATTTTGATTTTTTCTCTAATTGTATTTTTTCCGATAAAAAAAATAATCCAAATAAGCGTTCAATTATTCAAGATTTTCTTGATACAAATAATTCTAAAAGATTTGATAACTCACAAGAGTTGAACACTTCTTTTAATAATACTTCTATAAGTAAAGATTTAAGGCTTAAAAATATTAATGATAAAAATATATCTAAAGAAATTCATAAAACTCGAAACCTGACTTCTAAATTTAATCTTATTTTATTAAATAGACATTCAAATTTAAATAAAAGTATTGATAGTGTAACAATTGTTGATACAACGATAACTAAAATGAAAAAAGATTTAAACAGTTTATTTAAAACCCGTTATAGCACAGAGGTAGGTGAATTTTTGAGTAGTAATGTAAGATGTGATTATATTTCTTTTAAAGAAATGTATGATATAATATCATTCTTAAATGGCTTGAATTTTATATGGGAAAGCTCAGGAAAAATTTGGGAAAAAAATAAATTGAATTTGGTTTCAGTAATTTTATTGTTCTTAGAAGAATTTGATTCAAAGAAAAAAAGTTTAAAAGAAGAAGTTTCCAAGAGTTTACAAGCTAAAAAAGGAAAAGAAACAAATTTTTTTAGCGAGTTTGAAATTGGAAAATTTTATGTAAACTCAGAAGTAGAAAATAAGTTAAATGATAAGAAAAATGTCATGTCAAATGAAGGTGAAGAAAAAATAAAATCAATCACACAAAAAGAAGGCAATTCAATAAATGTTGCAGAAAAAAAAGATTTTTTATCTAATTATCGAGATGAATTTCAGAGAGTTTATAATTATGTAATGAATAATATTCAAGATGCTTTGCAAGAATATAAAATTTGTTGTCAAATTATGTTGTTGAAAGTAATGTATGTTTAAGAAAATTTATAAATGAAAGTGTCTTTTTTACAAATCACGAAAAAGAGCGTAAAGAAGCTTCGAAATATGTTAATGATGTCGAGATTGAAATAAAAAAAGAACTGAGAATAAATTTTAGGAAATATAAAAAGGATATAATTGATTATATGTTAAAATAAATTTTTAAGTGTTAATTAATCTTTGTTTTTTATAAAAATTGATTATTTATTTTTTCAAAGAATTTAAAAAATATTTGTTGAATAATATATTTAAGTTTTAATTATTTTTATTATAAAGAATTTAATTATTAGTATGTTATAATAAAATATTTAAGTGTTTATTATTTTTATTATAAAATAACAGTTTTATATATTTTCTACATTTATATGAAAGATATAAAATATATTTGTCTAAATAAGAGTAAATAGAAAAAATGTAAGATAAATTTGTTTAACTCTAAACCTACCAACACTGCATGTATAACTATTCCTAATATCACTAGTCATATGATCGGTGATGTTAGTTAAAGCAGACAACATACTTTTCTCAAAAATTAAATAATCAGAAAAATATTAAAGATTAAAAAAACAATTGTATACATATTTTAATAAACTTCATGAAGTTTTATGGTGGTAAAATAATTAATAACATAGTGTTTATAAAATTTAAAACGGTCATTTGACTGGTCATGGTAGGTTTAGTGTTAATTTTTACACGTACATAATTTAAAAAAATCAACAAAATTTATTTTTAAAATATTCTAAACAAATTATATTTATATTATAACTACGATTTAATAAATTTTAAAATAAAAATATATATATGACGTAATCCAAGGAAAACCTTACATCCTTAAGTATTTTTGTAGTATAGTTCTGACAATTAATAGAAAGTATTCTTAATTGTCTTTTAATGTAAGTCTTTAGATCAATATAATTAAAAACATTTGAATTTTAAAAATAAAAAAACTGATAAATTACAGTGATATATTAAATTGATAAATAAAAATCTAAATAAATCAAGCAATTGTTTACTACAATATTATTTTAAATATAATATAATAATTAAAGTTAAGCTTATAATAAAAAAGTTTTGTTGTAAATAAAATAATATAAAACTTAATTTTTACTATAATTTAATATAACTTAATAAATAATTTTAAAAGTTATAAATTTTCATATCTGACAAAAAGAAAAATTATGTTATATTTAAAGTAATGTATTGCTTTTTACAAAATATATAATGTCTTCATTATTGTTTTAATAAAAAATGATATTTTTCTTTTAGCTATCAAAAATAGAACTAAATGTTAGATTTATAATATATGAAAATACAAAATGATTTTATTATTTTAAATTTTGCTTTAATTTATAAAGAACTAATAATATAAATTGCTATTTAGTTCAAGAAGTTAAGTTTAATTATATAATCAACTTCTATTAAAAAATATTACTAAGATAAAGTGTCACTTATTCTAAAATTTATGTTTTTTCATAATGATAATATATAAAATACATTAAATAATATCAAACTTATCTTAAATAATTAGAAATAAACTGAACACATAAAACAACAAATAAATTTATTATTGAGATTAATATTATTTATATAAATTTCGAATTAATCTTTATAATAAAGTTTTTAAATTTGATTTTCTTGATATTTAATTAGAATAAATACATTAAACTATCAGATAATAATTTCTTATGTATACTAAGAAATTGTAATGTAAAATTCATATGTGTATTTTAAAAACTGAAAATTCAAATTAATCAATAATATTGAAAACAATTTTAATAAATTTTTAGAATATATTTATTTGGATCTTTTATGTAATGAGAATGAATCTATAAGAAATAGAACCTTATAAACATTATACGTTTTGAATAAAAAATTCAGAATTTGAAGCTTTAAAAAATTTATGAGATAATATAAATAAAATATTTAAATTTTTTAAATTTACCTAAAAAAATAATGAAATAATATAAATAAAATTTTTAAATTTTGTATCAAATAAACAAAAAACCAATTAATAACATAAAAAATATAATAAAATTTATAATTTACCTAAAAAAATAATGAAATAACATAAATAAAATATAATAAAATTTGTAATTTACCTAAAATAAATTATGAGATAATATAAATAAAATATTTAAATTTTGTAATTTACCTAAAAAAAATTTTGAGATAATATACGTAAAATATTCAAATTTTGTATCAAATAAACAAAAAAACCAAGTAATAACATAAAAATATAATAAATTTTGTAATTTACCTATAATAATATGAAATAACATAAATAAAATATAAAAAATTTTGTAATTTACCTAAAAAAATTTATGAGATAACATAAAAAAATATAATAAATTTTGTATCAAATAAACAAAAAACCAAGTAATAACATAAAAAATATAATAAATTTTGCTTAAAATTAACAAAAAAATTTATGAGATAACATAAAAAAAATATAAAAATTTTTAAATTTATTCAAAATATAAGTTTATCGAAAATTTTTATAAAACTTAAAAAAATTAAATAAATGTTAACATAAAAATTTATATTAAATGAAAAATTTTTAAATTAGAAATAAAAGTTTAACTAGTAATTTTATTATCATTTCTTATGTAAATTGTTTTTAGTTTAAAATTTTTTGTTTTTGTTATTTTGTGACTTTTTGTTCTAATTTAAAAAAAATTTAAATTTTTAATTTAAATCTTTGAAAATTTGTTATAATTAAAAATTATATCAATATTTTTACATTGAGTTTTACATTTTAATAAAAAACACATATAACTTTGTAATTTTTAATTTAAATATTTAAAAGTTGTTTTAATAAAAAGAAAATATCAATATTTTTACAATAAGTTTTACATTTTTTTATAAAAAAACACATATAATATTTTATATTTTAATTTAAATCTTTGAAAATTTGTAATAATTAAAAATTATATCAATATTTTTACAATAAGTTTTACATTTTTTTATAAAAAAACACATATAACTTTGTAATTTTTAATTTAAATATTTAAAAATTATTTTTGTTTAAATAAAAAATGACATCAATTTTAGATACAATTATACATTTTTAAGAATAAAAGTTTTTAGATTTTTAATTTAAATCTTTAAAAATTATTTTTGTTAAAAAAATGACATCAATTTTAATATTTTTAAAATAAGTTTTCAAAGATTTAATTTAAATATTTAAAAATTATATTACACTTATAAAAAAATTGACATCACTATCAATATTCTTAATTCATTCACAAATTTTATAAAAAAATAATAATATAAATTTATTTACAATAAATTAAAAATTAATTTAAATTAATATAAAATGACATAAACCCTTATCCTATGAAAATATTGACATTTATAATAAGTTTATTTGTTATTATATTGATATGTTTAATAAGTACATTAACTACAGTTCAAGGGTCACAAAATTTTACGTCTAATTTTAATCATATAATTTCTAATAAAAATGGATCTAATATTAAAGATATTTATAATAAAGATTTATTAAAAACAGTACAAGATGTACAAAATTATACATCTACATCAAACCACAATATATTAAAAGATATTTATAATACAGATTTATTAAAAACAGTTAAAGATGTACAAAATTATACATCTACCTCAAACCATAATATATTAAAAGATATTAGTAATACAGATTTATTAAAAACAGTTCAAGATGTACAAAATTATACATCTGCCTCAAACCACAATATATTAAAAGATATTAATAATACAAATTCTTCAAACCATAATATATTAAAAGATATTTATAATACTAACTCAACAAACCACAATATATTAGATTCAAATAAGAATTCCGTTAATCAAAATATTAATAATTCAGATTTATCACAAAATTTTACATTTACCTTTAATAAAAAGTTGAATAAAAGAGTTCTTAACATTAATTTTACCAATTCTTTAAACAACAATATATCAACTTCAAATAAAAAAGATTTAAACATTAATTTTACTAATTCTTCAAACAACAATATATTAACTTCAAATAAAAAGGATTTAAATAAAAAAAAATTAAAACCACTTCAACAAACTTAACTTCAAACAACAATATACTAAATTTAAATAAAAAAGATCCAAATAAAAAAAAATTAAAACCAACTCAACAAACTTAACTTCAAACAACAATATATTAGAATCAGATAAAAAAGATCCAAATATTAATAATACATTAACTACCACTTCAACAAACTTAACTTCAAACAACAATATATCAACTTCAAATAATAATATATTAAAAAACATTTATAACACTAATTCAACAAACTTAACCACTTCTTTCAATAAAATCTTATCATTAAAAAAATCAAAACACAAACAAAAAATCCCACCATTTCTAAAAAATGAAATAACTAAAATATTAGCTAAACTCAACCTAAAAATGAAAAGATTACTTAACACCCCACACAATTATAAATGCATATTAAAAAGTTGTATATTAAATTACGCTGTAATAAATTTCAATTTAGTAAAAATTGAACTTGATGGTAAATCTTTTATTGAAAAATATTTAGTACAAAACACTAATAATTCTGTAAGTAAAAGTAAATTAAATTTAGAAAAAAGTGTTGTATTAAATTTTTCTGAATTTAATTTATATAAGAATGCTGTTATTAGGTTTTTGTATGAGAATATTGTTAGTAAGAAGTGTTTGTATTTAAAATTTTGTGATGATGGTAAGATTAATAGGAAAGGGAGTAAAAGTATTGTTGATATGATTATTAAAAATTTGGGCACACAAGTGGATGGTGAATATGAAGTTATAAGTGAGGAAGAACGTAGATTTAGTGAAAATGAATTTAATTTTTTGAATGATGGGGAATTTAATATTTTAAATGATGGAGAATCTATAAACGATTCTAATATTATAAATGATGAAAAACGTAGATCTATAAACGATTCTAATATTATAAATGATGAAGAACAAAAATCCATAAACGACTCTAAATCAATGAAAGAATCTAAATCCATAAACGACTCTAAATCAATTAAGAATCAATGAATCTAATAATATAATAACAGACGAAGAATTTGAATCTATATATGATATGGAATCCAAATTATTAAACAGTAATTTAAATACAAATGAAAATAATAATCTAATAACAGATAAAGAATATGAATCTATTTACGATATGGAATCTAAATTAATAAATGATATCCAATCTAAATCAATAAGGCACAAAAATAATAAGTTAACAAATAAAGAAAAATTAATAAAAAAGAAAATAAACTAATTAAAGAAAATAAAGATAGATTAACAAAAATTAAATTTATAAATGATAATAAAAATAAATTAGAAAATGATAATAATTTAAGTAAAGATAAATTAATAAATGATAAGAATTTAAGTAAAGATAAATTAATAAATGATAATAATTTAACAAAAGATAAATTAATAAATGATAATAATTTAAGTAAAGATAAACTAATCAAAGACAAATCAATAAAAAACAAAAACCCAACCAATTCAAACACCATCTTTTTCAAAGAAATAAACACAAAAAACAAAGAACTTCTATCATTTAGTACCAAAGAACTCCAAAAACTTATACAAAATACAAAAATTAATATCAATAAAGCACTACAAAAATATAAAAATTCATTATCAAATTACGTTGTAAAAACTAATAAATTATTTAAAAAAAAATAAAAAGAAGTATTAATTTAAAGAAACATAAAAATGTACGTAAAGAAATTATTAATTTTGTTGATAGATCAAAAAATTATTTAAAGAAAGAGTTGAGGGTTCTTATACGGGAATGTAGAGATGAGTTGTTTAATTTGTTGGATAATTAAAAAATTTATTAAAAGTTTTATTTATTTTAATTTGATTAATAAAATAAAGTGTTATTAAAGTTAAGTTTATTTTTTAATTTAATTTGTTGGATAATTAAAAGATTTATTTATTTTAATTTGGTTTTTAAAGTAAAGTGTTATTAATTAAAACATTAATGTTTTTGTTTAATGTGTTGGATAATTGAGGAATTTATTAAAAGTTTTAATAGAATTATTTAATTTAGTTAATAAAGTAAAGTGTTATTAATTAAAAGTTAATGGTGTTTGTTTAATTTAGTTAAATAATTAAAAAATTAGTTAATATTTTATTTATTTTAATTTGGTAAATAATTAAAAGTTAATGGTGTTTGTTTAATTTAGTTAAATGAATAAATAATTAGTTAATATTTTATTTATGTTAAAAATTTTCGTAATTTATAAATTAGTTACTATTTTATGAATATTTTTATTTAGTTAAAAGTCTGTGAAGATTTTTTAATTAAATTGTTAGAATATATTAAATAATTTTTAAAGTGTGTAAATTTATAATGTTAGAATATTTTGTGAATATTTTTATTTAGTTAAAAGTCTGTGAAGATTTTTTAATTAAATTGTTAGAATATATTAAATAATTTTTTAAGTGTGTAAAATTATATTTTAGAATATTATTGAATGGTTTTTAAAGTGTCTAAAATTATTATCTATTCCGAATTTAGTTCGAATTAAATAATAAGTAAGATAGTTTTTAATAAATAAAGTTTTAGGTTAAATTGATATTTAAATATTTAGATCGAATTAAATAATAAATAAGATAGTTTTTATCAAGTTAATAAAGTTATATTATTATATTATTTTTTACTAAATTTAATTTCATAATTTAACTTAAATTAAAAAATATAAAATATATAAAACAGTTTATTTAAATTACTTTAAACATTAATTTATTTTTTAAAAACTACATATTTCAGAAACCTTATATTTTTAACAAAATTTAAATTTATTTTATTTAAATATTTTATAAAATGTTTATTTAAATGAATATTCTAATATAAAAAATATTCTAATATAAAAAATATTCTAATATAAAAAATATTCTAATATTAAAAAATATATAATATTGTATATTTGCAAAGTTAATAAAACTTTTTCTATCACATACATTTATTATTTATATTTCTATAATGTGTATTTATATTTTCATATATAAATATTTCTTTCTATTAATTATTTCCAATAATCTATTTTATCCATATCTATTTAATAACCATCTAAATTTTGATATCCTTTTCATATCTTAATTTTTGTAATTCAATATATCTAAAATACAATACATATATATATATTAAATCTATACATACATATATAATAATAAATATATTATGGTATATAATAAATATATTAATAATAATACACATATATAATAAATATATTAATAATACATATATACTATATTAATTCAATATATCTAATATACAATACATTGTACATATATAATATATAATATATATATATTATAACATACACACTCTCCTATAACACTTCCCCTTTCCTAAAACAAACCTGAAATAAGTTTCATAACAAAAATAAAATTCAAACCCTAAAAAAATATATGAAATTTGAAATACTAAAATTCAGAGATAAATGTTGCTATTGTTACAAGAATATTGAAGATGGATTGAATGTATGTACATGTCAATTATCTTTATGTGATGATCATATTGGATTGCATTTGAGTAAGACCAGTAAAAATGAAGGAGGAGTGTGTGGAAATGAAAAAGAGTGTGGAAATGTGAATGAAGTGGAGTGTGAATGTGATAATGGATTAGAGTGTAATAAATGTAATGATGATAAAGAATGTGAATGTAATAATAGAGGAGAATGTAAATGTCATGAAGAATCTACTAACTGCAAAAATAATAATGAAGAATCTACTAACTGCAAAAATAATAATTGTAAATCTAAAATTTGTACATCTTTAAAAACAAACAACACAACTTCATTAACCCACACAAATATATTCCACGTTAAAGGCACCAAATCTCTAAACATAACAAGCAAAATCTTATCTCCACCAGAAATAGAAACACTCAAAACACAAATAAATTTAATCCAAAAATGCACCAACTTCAACGAAAAAATAATTTTCAAAGACACTGAACAAGAATGCGATCACATTCTCCACATACCACTAGCTCCACAACTAAAAATACCATCACACAAAGTACTCAAATGTACAGAATGTGACATCAAGAACCACCTCTACATATGTTTCACATGTGGATTCTTAGGTTGTGGACGTGTCCAATATGGTATAGAAGGCAACGGTCACGCTTTACACCATTATAAACAACAAAATCATCCAATTTTCGTATTAACAAACTCAATAACACCAGAATATACGTGTGACACTTTCTGTTACAAATGTGAAGATTTTATTAAAAACCCGTTCTGTGAAACTAAAATTAAATGTACTGATTTTAGTAAACAAGGTAATTCGTATATAGATGTACAATATAAAGACGATGAAGAGGTAATTAATTGTAGTCCGTTTTTAGGAATTAAAAATGCTGGGAATACGTGTTTTATGTCTAGTGTGTTGCAGTTAATAGGGTTTATAGGGAATAAAGAGAATATTGAGTGGGATATGCATTTTCGTGTTTGTGATCAAGTTAATCCGTTTTTGTGTGTTTATTGTCAAGTGTGTAGGATATTTAATGAGATGAGAAGGTGTAAAAATGGAATAATAGGGGGTGAAAGTAGATATGGTAAGAATAATAGTGGTGAAACTAGTGTGAAGAGTGGAGATGGTAATATTAGTGGTAAGAAGTGTAGTGATTGTGTAGATGGTAAGAAGAATGGAGATGGTAATATTAGTGGTAAGAAGAGTAGAGATAATGTAAATGGTGAAAGTAATAGTCTTGAAAAAACTAGTATAGATAATAATAATTGTAATAATGAAAAGAATGGAGATAATGTGAAGAGTGGAAGTTGTGGAGATGATAAGAAAAGTGTTGAAAAAACTAGTATAGATAATAATAGTAGTACTATAGATAATATTAATAATACTGTAGATAATAAGAATGTTTATGAAGAGAATACAATAACAACATCTTCATCCTCCACTAATAATTTCACAAATAATAACACATCTTCAAATTTCCCTTCATCTACTAACAATACCAACACCACAAATAATAAAAACCCAATATCAATTATAGACTTCCTCAAATTAATATGGAAAGAATACCCAATGTTCGAAAAAAACGTCCAACACGACGCAACAGAATTCTTAATAATCTTCATCCAACTCCTTAAAGAAGCAGAATTCTTAAACAAATTCCCATCAATCACAAACCTCTTTACATTCAAAATAGAAAATACAGTATATTGTGACAACTGTAAAACAAAAACACAAACAACAGACGACATAACTCTTTTATTCACTTCATTCAATAACACAATAACAGACTGTCTATCTTCATATTTCAAAGATACGATAACAAAATGTGACTGTACATACGACAAAATAATATCAAACAAGATACTAAATTTACCTTTATATCTTCTTATAACTGTAAATAGATGTAGATACGAAAATAATATGTTTATTAAAATTAGTTCAAGTTTAACTGTAGATGAAATTAATTTAACTAAATTTATTAAAGCACCTAAATTGGCACAATATTTTGTTGATGAACTTAAGAAAAATTATAATGAAGATGAGATTAGATTAAGTTTACATGATAAGGAATCTTTTAGTGATTGTGGGAATGTTATTGATGAATATAAGAAAATGAATCGGAGTTGTGGAGTTTATAATGTTTGTGGGGCTGTTGTTCATAGTGGGATGAATATGGATAGTGGGCATTATATGTGGTTGGTAAGGGAGAGTGTTAGTAGTGGTAAAGATTATGATAGTAAGAATAGTGGTAATATAGGTAATAATAATAGTAATATAGGTAAAGTATGGTTAATTAATGATAAGAAGATTAGTGAAGAGAGTGTTGATTATTTTGATCAGTCTTATATTTTGTGTTATCATTAAAGTATTATTATTTGATTATATATGTATTTTTATATTATTATAGTTATTTATTATATTTGATTATATATGTATTTATATAATGTGTTATATATAATGTATTTATATTGTTGGTATAATGTTGTATATATATACTATAGTATTAATGTATATAATTTACTTTGTAAAGTATTAATATATTATGTGTATATTTTAATTTATGAAATTTTTATATATTTGTATTGTATTAATGTATACTATATTTAATACTATAGTAGTATAATATTAATCTTTATATACTATAATAACAATTTTTATTATATTTATATACTATAGTAGTATAATACTAGTATTTATACACTATAACAACAATTTTTATTATATTTATATACTATAATAACAATTTTTATTATATTTATAAGTATCATAATAGATTTCTGTACCTATTATTAATATAATACATCATAAATTCTTATTCAGTTCATTTTATTAAATAACGGTAGATTAAAAACGATGTATAAAGAATAAAGAATAGCACTTTACTATAAGATGTTTATATATAATATATTAATTACTACTATTATAATATACAATAAAAATCTTATAATATACATATACTACATATATTTATACGATACAACACACCATCTACATTAAATTATAATAACAATCAATACACACATATAACTACATTAACAATAATAATTACAAAATACAATATAACTATATTCCATTTATATTTAATTCTTATTCAATAACAATTTACATTCCTATATAATTACATTACTACAATATAGATTTCCACAATACAATTACATTAACAATACAATTAAAACTACAATATAGATTTCCACAATACAATTACATTAACAATAATAATTACACAATACAATAATTATCTACACTCACATATAATACAACACTCCCAAATAATTATACATCCACACTCCAACATATAATAATAACTACATTAAAAATATAACCACATTAAAAATAACACTATACAATATAAATACATTAACAATATATATTAATACAATACAACAATATAAATACATAATACAATATAACTACATTACCACAATAATAATTACACTATACAATACATCATATAATACAATACAACAATATAACCACATACAATAATAATCACACTATAACATTAAATAATAACAATATTATAACATAAAATAATATCCACACATCAAATTAAAACACCCCCTCAAAAATAATAAAATGCAAGACGATATAAAAATATTTAAACTAAAAAACTCTTAAAATATTTAAAACATTCAACAGGTAACGGAACATCAATGATATCACTAATAATCCCACCAAAAGACCAAATCCATCGTATATCACGTATGCTTACAGATGAATATGGAACTGCATCTAACATAAAGTCACGTGTAAATCGACTAAGTGTTTTAAGTGCTATAACAAGTGCACAAACAAAACTTA
>KE647288.1:3363-13738 GCA_000447185.1 Vairimorpha apis BRL 01 | reverse complement strand
TTTATAACAAAAGTTTTTATAACATTTATCTTTGTTTTTTATCGATTTTTTAAAAATTAATATTATTTATATCTATAGAAGACATTTATTTTATTGCCATAATAATATATTCAAAAAATATCTTTTATGAAAAACTATTTTTATAGGAATATTTTTGTATTTTATTTATTTTATTAATAAAAGTAATATATAAAACGTTATCAATATATGAAATACTATATTTTAATAAAAGATATTTTTATTTATTAATAAAATAAAATATTTAAAACTTTATCAATACATAAAAAACTATTTTATTTCTACAAAATCATTACAATTTGTATCCAAAAAAATAATTATGATTTAATTTAAGATTTTAAATTTATTTATGTTTTATTATTTCACCTAAAACATACATAATTTAATATTTCCTATATTTATGAACCTATAAGTTTATTTCATTTTAAATCTAAAGTAAGAGTATTTAATGTTATCTACATTATAATAATTTTTTACAATTTTTTTTATTATTAATTTTAATTTTTTTAAACAAATCTTTTGTTATATATTTGTTTAATTTTAACTCCTTATTATTATAAATAAAGACATCTTTTATTTTTTAAAATGTATATTTAAAATAACATTTTAAAATAATGATAATTATTTGAATTGATATTCGTGTGCAAATTTGAATAAAATGTATGTTTAAAATAACATTCTAAAATTATGATAATTATTTGAATTGATATTTGTGTGCAAATTTGAATAAAATGTATATTTAAAATAACATTCTAAAATTATGATAATTATTTGAATTGATATTCGTGTGCAAATTTGAATCACATGGATTTATTTGAATAACAATATTATATATACTTATTGGGTCACGTTTTATGTTTAAAATTTATAAATATTTAAGTTATTTATAAATGTATAATTTGATATTTTTTATAAATATTTAAGTTATTTATAAATGTATAACTTGTTTTTTATAATCATATTGTATCATAATAATGGTTATACGTTTTTTAAAATATATTTTCTGTAAATTTATTATGATTATTAGTTGTTTTATACATATACATTAATATAATATTTTTAAGTAGGAATTAATTTAAATGTTTGTAAATTTAATAAATTTATATTATTTATTCTATGTCAAATGTACATGGAATACTTATAAAATTTTTAGAATTATTTAGATATATAATTTTATTAATTATTTGCTTATAACAAAGTTTTAATAATATTTATCTTTGTTTTTTGTCATTATTTTTAATTATGTGATACATTTTTTTTGGAAATATTAATTTAATATTTAAATTAATATTATTTATGTCTTTAGATAGACCTTTATAAAGTTTTTAGAGTTATTTAAATAAATTATTTTATTAATAATTTATTTATAACAAAGTTTTTATAACATTTATCTTTGTTTTTTATCGATTTTTTAAAATTAATATTATTTATATCTATAGAAGACATTTATAAAGTTTTTAGAGTTATTTAAATAAATTATTTTATTAATAATTTATTTATAACAATGTTTTTATAACATCTATCTTTCTTTCTTATCGATTTTTTAAAATTAATATTATTTATGTCTATAGAAGACCTTTATAAAGTTTTAGAGTTATTTAAATAAATTATTTTATTAATAATTTATTTATAACAATGTTTTTATAACATTTATTTTTCTTTCTTATCGATTTTTTAAAATTATATAAATCATTATGTCATAACCTCAGAAATGACAAGTTGTTTTATATTATTATATTGTGGGTCTAAAGAACTCACTAAATAATATGAAAAAAAAATACAAAAATTTACAACCTGTAAAGGGATATATAAAAAATAATGTAGAATTATATAATTATGTACGTGAAACTTAAAATTAATATACAAGCAACAATATAACATTAAAAAAATCAAAAAAAATATTTACAATGTTAATAACATAATTGATATTATTTTAAAATTTTGCAGAATCCATGGGCACAACACATTTTTTCATAAATATATTAATTTGATATTTAAATATATTATATGATAATATAAAGAATTCTAAATTACATATTAATTTAATATTAATAAGAATTTATATTAATACTTTACTTATAATTTATAAAATAAATATTGTTAATTTGATATTTAAATATATTATATGATAATATTAAAAATTTTAAATTACATATTAATTTAATATTAATAAGAATTTATATTAATACTTTACTTATAATTTGTAAAATAAATATATTAATTTGAATTTTTATCAAATATGTACAGAAATAAAATATATTATAAATTTAACTTATTAAAATTAATAAATAAAAACACTTTTTATATTTTTCAAATACATATTTATGTAAAAAATATATAGTTATAAACTTTATAAAATATTTATTTTATTTATAGTAAAATTATAATATTTTAAAAGTACAAAAGTTTGATTTAATTAGACATAATGATTTTTTATAGAAGAAAACAGATGATGATATTAATAAGTAATGAGTTGAAAATATAAAATAATATTTCACTAAAAAAAATCATAAAATGTCATCTTGAAACAAAAATTTTTTTAAATAAAAAAATGAGAAAAATTAAAATATAATACATTGTTTTACTATTAAAAAATTGTTTGTTGCATCAAACATCAGTACAATTATGTATTTTATAAATTTGTAATAAAATAGATATCACATTTTATACATATTCACTACAGCTCGTACCACTTGTTTACCGTGTTATACAGTTTATTGAGGCCAACAATGGTACATACCGTCGTGACTGTGTTAAACATAAAGAAAAATTATTAAATAATATTTTTTTATTAATTTAATATACGTAATAGAAAAAAAATAAATTTAAGAGAACATATTAATAAATATTTATTTTTATAATAATAATTTAATTTAATTATACAAAATAATATTTAAAATATAGATATATTGTGATTATTAACAAAAATAAATTTTAATAAATTAAACTTTAGATATGAATTGAATACAAAAAACATAAAAATATTATTCAATTTTTTTTTAATTCTTATAATAGTTTAAACATGAATCTTTTATACAATAAAAATTTAACACATTTAAGCAAAATTTTTAAAATTAATATTATAAAATGATTTTAAGTATTAAAATTTTCATTTATATGAATTTCTAAGAAAGAATTTAAATTAGAACAAATAAAATTAAGAAAAATCAAAGTTGATAAATTAACCATTAATATGATATTTTTAATTACATACATCATAAACTTGCAAGAACAATGTAAAAATATATAAACAAGTTAATGAAACTTTTACTTGTAAAAAATAAAAAAAATATTAAAATTTTAAAAGTAATTATGTAAATAATATAAATATGGTAAAATAATTTAGAATATGTAATATAATATAAATAAAAATTCTAATGAAAATCTATAAATAATTATAAAAATATATAATTTAAATTTTTATTAAAAAGTAAATAATATATCATAATATAATATAAATAAAAATTCAATGAAATAATAAATTAATTTTTTTAATGATTTTATAATATTTAATAGTATAAAATTATTAATTGTTAGTAAATTAAGATTAAAAAAAATAATTGAAAGATTATAAGTTTAATATGGAAAAAAATAATTATCTTTTAAAATTATATTTAAATGTTATTAATTTTATAAGTAAATCTAAATTTTTATATTATATTATAATTAACTAAGAAAATGTACACAATAATAAAAAAAATCACTATTACTGTCTTAAAAACATTAATTAATATTACTTTTGATATAATATTTAATAAATTATAATACAAAATTATATTATATACAAAAAAATCAAAAAAAAGTACAAATATTTTGCAATATTTAATTTACAATTTTTTAAAAACTTTAATTTTATTATTTTATTAAATAACAGATATTCTTAGATAATATTGTTTTATATAAAATTATTTTCTAGTACAATAAAAATTAAAAACAATATTGATTAAATTTTATGATAAACGTGAAATTTAACTTTAAATATACGATTAAAAATATCTAAAAGTATAAAATATTTTTTTATAATATATCTTAAATCATGTACAAGATATTAAAATAATAAATTTATCAATAAAATAAAAAACATATTTTTTAATTAAACAATTAACACTATAAAAATAAAGTAATAATTATAATGATAACGATATTAAATTGAACAATTACAACAGATAAAAATATAATAGTGAAACTAAACATTAAATAAATATGTTCAAATTTTATCAGTGCTTTTAATATTAAAAATATTATAAAGTTAGTAAAAAAAGTTTTTGATAAAAAATAATAAAAAATATAAAATTTTTTAGGTTATTTAGTCAAATCTGTTCTATTTTACAAAAAATGTTAATTTTAAGTATATTTAGTATACATTTACCTTATAAGCTTATATCATTTTTATATTGTTTATATAAATTTTGCATTTATCAATTATTTTTTTCAATTAAAGACATATTATTTATTGATTTTTATGCTGCTCTGTCAATATTTTTAAATTGTACTTTTATTTATTCATATTTTTTTTAAGAAATATAAATAATTTTTAAGTTTTTTTTAATACAATTAATTGTATGTGGCTATACATTTGTTTTAATTTCTCTCCATATATATATGTCATGTTAATTTAATTGCTTTTTCTTACATTAATATTACATAAGCTTCACTTTTGTATGTGTTTTGTGTATATGTTGTTCTAACAAATTAATTAAAATATTATACTTAATAATTTTTTTATTCTTAACAATATCAAATTTGTCTCGATTATGATTCCAATTTTAATAATAATTATTTTTATGTTATTCTTATTGGAAACAAAGATATTATTATTACATATACTGATATTATTTATATTTTATTACAAACTATTATCATATCATTACCATTAGACATACAATTTTATAATAGATTAAAGATTTAAATTTATTATTATAGTTTGTTTTCGTAAAAATTCAACATTACTATAAAAATAAATATAATATGCTATAAAAATACATATATTTCAAAATAATTTCTAATAACTTATAAATATTCTTAAAATTAGATATAAACAAAAATTAAAGAAGGGATATGACTTTATTTAAAAGTTCATCAATTACAATGTAAATTTAGTTGACATTTGTTTTATTTATTGTAAAACTAATTTTTAACTTTACAATGTATATTTTTATTTTAACTTTATAATGTGTATATTTTTAACTTTACAATGTATAATTTTATTTTTAACTTTATAATGTGTATTTTAAACTTTATAGTGTATAATTTTATTTTTAACTTCTATTATTGTATTTTATTTTAAATTCTATTATTGTATTTTATATCAATATTTTTTATTTTGGTTTTATTATATAAATATCAACTTATTTTATTTTTAAAATAATAAAAGAAGTTTTTTTATTAAAATTTAAATCATTTATTTTACAATTAAGTGTTAAATTGTATTTATCTTATTTACCATAAAAATTATCAGTTTTTATATTATAATTTATTTTAATTATTTGTTAGATTTATTAATTTTTTTTATTAAATAGACAGATAAAATCACATTTATTATTATTAATTAATTCCTTTTTCTTCATTAAAATTAATATCATTACTATTAGTTTTAACTGTTGTTTATTACTTTTTTATTATGTTATTTTTAGTGTATTTTTCTTTTAAATTATTGAATAATACATTTGAATTATTATTTGAAACATTAATAAATTAAACTTTGTTCATCATATATAATTTTTAATTTTTTGTTAATATTACTTTTAATTTTATTGTTATTTTAATTTAACTTGAAATTATTAATAAATGTAAATTGTTTATACTATATTTTTGTTTAATAATCATTTTAGAAAAGTTTTCAGATTTCTTATAAAAAAATAAGTTATTAAGGTTATTATTTTTATGAAATATATTTTTTTCTTCTATATATTTTACTTGTTTCTATGTGATATATGTATGAGATATATTAGAATATAATTTTTTTTAAAGATTAGTAATGAATAGAATAAAATAATTTTTCGTTTTTTTATTGTATTATATTTGTTAATTACATAGATTTAACTTATTATTGGTCATACTCGAAAACTAAATAAATAAATAATTTTTAAAAAATTATAAAATTGCATAAAAAATAAGTTTGGTTTGTAATAATTTAAGTTATTTTAAATCATTTAATTTATATAAGATACATATAAAACTAAATTTAAACAATTTTTTACGTAATTGTTTAGTAAATAGTTTAAAAATAATTTTTTAATAAATAATTGAATTTTAAATATTTTTTATAATTTAATAAAGTAATAAAATAAAATAAGAAATTATTTTTGTTAGCAATAAATATAATTAATTAAAAAATAACAAATATTAGAATATTAAGTTATGTATTTGTATAATTTAAATTTATATTGGTAGTGTTTTATAAGCTAAATTAAAGATATATTAAATTATAATACAAATAATTTATTAAATAACATTTTTAATTTGTAAAAAAAATTTAAAAATGCTTTAAATATTTTAAAAAAATTCCTAATAAATTAATATTTATAAAATTTTACCAATAAAATAATTTAATGAGTTTAAGAACATCTCAATTTCTACTGCTTTCGTCTCTACTATAACACTAATAAGAGTGTCAAAATTTGCCTACATTATGGGCTTAATAAGAGTAAATTAATTGTCTATATATTATTTATCCTTTGATTCTTTTCATTATTTTTATTATATGACTTGAACTTATGAGCTTAATAAGAGGAATTTGTTTGTCTTTATTAATTATCCTTTGATTCTTTTCATTATTTTTATTATAAGACATGATCTTATAAGCTTATCTATGTTTAATTTAATTTTATCTTCACCAACATCCTTTTTATAATACTTTCGTTATCGGTTAAATAAAATAGACTAAGGTATACTTTAGTACTATTAACAGAATGTATTTTAAAGAATTGTTTGATTTCAAGCTCTTTGATATATTTATGTGATATTTAATTGCCACTTCATTTCATGTCATTACAATGGAAATATTCCGTTTTCGATCTTTACTTATTGTTCACCACTCATTTGCAAAGAGATTGTATTTCAATAGTTTTTCATTCAACACTACTGAGAGTCGATATAAATTGGTTATTTTAACTTTAACGATAAGGTCTTACTTCCACTTTTAGTTAAAAATAAGAGCATTAGATTATAAATTCTAAAAATATAACTAAAAATATTTATTGAGTTATTTTTCCTTGTCTATTCTTTATTCAACTAGCCTCATGTTCAGGCACACTACTTATTATATGGGATTCCTTTATCTCACATTCAGTGTTACTTGTGAGATCTTCAGAGTCTAATATTTTGCCCTGGTTATTATTAATAGGGTCCATAGTTATCCCTTCAACATATTTAAAATTAAATTCAACTAACTTTTCCACTTGTCGCTCCACCTCTTCCTCTCCAGCATCACCCTGGTCGTGCCTTCGTCTTCGTTCAAGAGAGATACTCTCGAGCGTTTTATTCAGCACTAATGACTGGATATATGCTTCTAAGGAAGGTTGTATTCCTAGCTCCTTGATGTATTTCTTATGGTATGTTGTTACTACACAGTCCCATGTCATTACATAGGGGATAATTTTTGTCTTAGATTTATATATGATACCTAACTTATTAGTAAGAAGGTCGTACTTTCTAAACTTTTCATTCTCAACAATAGTGAGAAGATCTTGGTTCGTTATACCGACTTCGACAATTAAAATTTCCTTGTTCTTCTTATCTAAGACAAAAATATCAGGCTTGTTATGGTTTACTTTGATATCGGTCTATATCCTTGTATCCACTCGTATTTCGGCGTTGTCATTAGACATCAAATCTTGTACAGAGTGGAACCTAATTTTCTTAGTCTTTTTAAAACCATATTTATTACATAGTAAGAGGTGTATGCATCTAACTACCTCGTTGTGTCTTCTTACATAATCAAATCCTAACATTCGATCACACTTGGTAGCAAGATGATCCAACGTCTTTCTATGAGATCTACAATGAGGACATTGTCCCTCCTGTCCACAGAATATGTTTCTATCCTGCAGGAAGCAATATGTTGCTTCAGATCTTGCCTGATTATTCCACTTCATCAGCCATGTTAAGAAGCTCCTTATGCTTACTAATTCGTGGTCCCTAGCTTTAAACAACTTTCCGTGATTGTTTCGTTTTTTTATCTCGTTGTTAAGCATTCCATGTTGGGCTTCCACTAGCATTTTTGGGGTGACCATACCTGCAAGTTCATACTTTGTCCCCAGGTACCCTACTATTTGTGAAAGGTGAGATTTATTATTTTCTTCCACTTTCAGTATTGCAGCATGCCTTAGCGAACTATTTCTAGTTTCACTAATATAGTTATACATGTTTAGTACATGTTTTCACTTCTGTGTTCAACACACGCAAGGCCCCTACCCATTTCACTCCTTGGCAGATATAATCTCTCCTTACAGGCTGGTTGTAAGTGGATATGGTGCTTTATAAGCATCTGGCGAATTTCAAAATCAAATTTTTATATTCTTCTGGTTCTAATCTCAGAAGACCCAAATGATAATTGATGACCGAGATTGCATGCTCGTTGATGGTTCTTATCATATTGACACCATTTAACTTAGTCATGCAGAGTCTTTCGATTCGTTTGAGAATCTCAGTCTTTACCTTTATAAATGTCTCGACTTTGATTACCTAAAAATATAATATTTAATTATAATATAAAATAAATTTTACAGATAATTTTGATAAGAAAAATATATTAACAAAATTTAACAATTAATTAATTTATTTTCTTTTAAATACTCTTTTAATTTTTTTACAGCAATACTTCGATGACTATAAATATTTAATTCCTCTAAACTCATTTCAGACATGAACTTTTTAGCTTGATAATGATAAAACATGTTATCAAATTGTTCATCTAATAATTTAAAATTATTCTTATCCTGTTTTTTATAAACATGTTCGATATACTGTTTTCTATCTACATTTAGTTTATCATTTTTTACAGCACTAGGTTTTAAACATTCAATATTATTTAAATCTTTTACAAGATTTTTATATTCATAATTAATTTCTTTTTCATATTTTAAATATGAATTTTCGTACAAAGATTGCCTATAATTTCTTTTTACATTGGAATCAATATCTTTGTCTTCATTACCTCGTTCTTTTAATCTATTAATATCATCATAAGTTTTATGCATTCTTCTTTTAAAACCAAGATCTGTTACTTTTACATTTCTATCATTTTGGTCTAAAATATCGTTGATACTATTTTTCTGTTCATTATTTAATCTTTGAATAATTTCACCTTCAATTACTCCACTAAAAATATTCATATCTAGTTTGTCATTTCTTAAAATACCCAATCCCAGTTTACATTCCAACGTAGCACATCTACCAATTTTAGAAACTAAATTTTCTACAACATCAAATCCCATTTCTAAAAAATATTTACCATATGGACCAGGAAATCCATTTAATGATTTAAGACAAATAGAAGAATCATCTACAATAATATATTTGTTAGGATATAGTCTACAAGCTTTTTCTAATTTATCTCGTATTATATTTTCATGTGTTCCTTGTATTTCTTGTATATCTGCGTTTATAAATTCTAAATCTAGATTAAGTGATTGTTTGAGTTGTTGATATTTGCTTTTATTTGTTGAAACGAAAAACAATTTTAGTACTGGTGCTAAAAGATTTGAACAATTAAATATAGTTGAGGTTTGTTTAGTAATATTCATTATAATCCTAGGGTATATTTTCTTATATTAGTATTTTATCAGTAATTAATATTAATTAAAAAATTTACATAAATTTTTTATATTTTTTTATATTTATTTTATTTTAAATTATTTATTCTTATCTTTTTATAATTTATATTTTATAAATAATATTTTACAAATCACAATTTTATTAAAATACATTAAAAATCTTAATTGATAACATTTTATATTAAAATAAAGGTTTATAAACAAATGTAATGTCAATAATTTAATTTATAAAATACATACATGTTATTACATAATTATAAAACATAAATATATATTATAAAAAAACTTGATTTTAAAATATTTTTTTTGAAAATATATATTTATTAAAAATTGTAATTTTAAATTTTTATTGATAAATAAATTATTTGAAATTTCTAAATTTAAAAATATAAAAGTTAAATTATATAATTTTGAATCTATCTAATGCAATATATATTTTTTTCAAATGAACAAATTTAAATATATCAAATTTATAATATATTGTAATTAATATTTATTATTTAAAAATTACAAAATTACAAAATTTAAAAGTTAAAAAATAAAATTTATATAGAAATTTTTTAAATTTTCAAAAATTATTT
>KE647286.1:0-46753 GCA_000447185.1 Vairimorpha apis BRL 01 | reverse complement strand
AAAAAGATAATAATATAATTAATAATGCTACTAATATGTTGGTTGATTTAGTAAAATCATCGCATTCTGGATCAATTAGTACATTAAGTTTTCAAGTTTTATCAGAAAGAAAATATGATTTATTGGATTTGTGTTCAAAGTTAGAAAATGAACAGTCTAAAAAAATTTTCGATATTATTAGTGCTATAAGTATTATAGGCGACGATGAAGATATTTTAAGATACAGGATTTTAGGTAATGTTATTTCCCTTAAAGAATGGGGACATTTATATGTAAAAAAATTAATTGGATGTATCGTTGATTCAAAATTAAAAAAAATAAAATTGATTTTGATGAAACATATGAAGTTGTTCAAGAATGTAAAGATTTTCTTTTTCAGAATAATTTAGAATTTGATGCCATTGATTTTTTATTAGAAATTAAAGATATTGAAAATATTGTTAATTATGTTGATATACATAATTACAAGCGAATAATAAAGTATTTGGGAGAAATGAGTGTTTTTTATGATTTGAATGATATATTAGTAAAAATTTATCTAAAAACAAAAGATTATACGAGATACATAATAAATTTAATTGAGCAAAATTTTATTGATGAAGCAATTGAATTCGTTAAAAAAATTGATGATAAAATGGTTAAACGCCAATTGTTGTATGTTTTAGCAAGGCTTAATATTTTTTACGATACTAAGATATTAGACGAAAAAGTTATTTTATCAAATAATCATATTAAAGATATTTATACTCAATTGATTAATATATATGAATTAAATTCTGACAAAACCAAAACAAGTATGTTAAATAAATTAAAATATGAAAAAGACGCAAAAAATATTCAACAAAATTCGTTTAATGCTATAACAGTTTGCAATGGTTTTATAAATCTCGGTTACAGTCATGATACTATTTTTTTTCCTGCTGAAGAATCAGTAAATGATGGATTTGATTACCAAACAGTTTTAAATTCTAATATTCCCGAATTAATTACAATAATCGCTAGTGTAGGATGTATTGAATTTTGGAATCCAAGTAAAGTTTTAGAGATTTTGCAAGAACATATTTTTGGTGAAATTTCAATAAAAAAACAGGAGCATTATTAGCATTAGCTCTTTCTAGTTCAAAAATTTATGATGAAAATAGTACAATTCTGTCACTTTTGACAAATAATTTACAATCCAACGATCCGTTACATGTTATTCCAACACTTATGGGTATTCAAACAATATATTGTAATGCTAACGACGAAGATTTAAAAAAATTATTAATACCTTTATTATATTCTGAAAACCAGGAAATATCTTTTTTCGCAGCATTTACCTTAGGAAGCTTATTTGTCGGATCAGCTGATGATGAATTGATTTCGATATTTTTACAAATGTATATTGAAAAAGAAGAATATGTTGATTCTCATTTTTTTAAAATGCTAATGCTTGGTATTGCATTACTATTTTATAGAAGACCAGATGTTGAGTGTTGTTTGGAAACTATGGAGACGAATTACGCAAAACATGGTGCAATTTTAGTTAAAGGATTTCAGTTTTTAAAAACAGGAGATCCTCAAGTAGTTGAACATTTATTGTCTGAAGCCTTTTGTGGAGAAACGGACGCTTTACTTGAATCAATTGCACTATTAAGTTGTTCTTTAATAGGTATAGGAGATGAATTGGCTACGCAAATGATTTCTAGAATATGTGCTTCTTCATTGATTCTAGAATCAACACATCTCAAATCCGTTTTACCTCTATGCTATGCTTTGATGTATCCTTCTTCGCCTCAATCTACTATAATTGATTTTTTAGAAAGAAATATAAATTGTGGTGATATTAATGTATCAATTTCCTCAATGTTTGCTCTTGGTGTTATTGGAGCAGGAACTGTAAGTGGTAGACTTCAAAAGATTATTGATTCGCAGTATACTCATTTTTATAAAGATTTTAAAGCCATCACTATGTTAAGAATTTCAAATGGATTATTATCTCTTGGAAAAGGGCTAACTTCTATTTCTTATAATCTTTATGATAAATCATGTATTGTTCCAAAAAATTTTATTGGTTTGTTTGCAACAACTTTTCTTATGTTTGATACATTTTCAAGTCCTCTTTTTAAAGGCCATACTTATCTTTTTTATTTATTAAATCAATCATTTGTACCTAAATATATGTATACAGAAAAAAAGGTACATGTTAGAATTGGTTTACCTGTAAGTACAGTTGGTATTGTTGGAGATCCTAAAACTATTTCTTCTATGCAGACACACACTACTCCTGTAATTTTAAATTGTACAGAACGTGCTGAAATTGACGAAAGTAGTTATACTACTATATTTGAAGATGTTGTGTTATTAAAAGATAATTAAATAGTTTAATTATATATTGTAAATGTTGTTTATTTTAAAAGTAAAAAAATGTATTTATATATAAATTGATTTATTAAATATTTAGAAATATAAATTGTATGAAATAGGAATTTGTTCAGATAAAACTAATATTCAATACTTTTTTTATAATAATTTATTTATATTTATAAATTCATGTGAATAATTAAATATAATAGATTTTTAATTTTTGATAATATTTTAATCAATCTGATTCTTAATCCTTATTTTTAATAAAACTTTAAAAAAATAATTAATACATAAATTAAAATATATTTTTCAATGACTTAAATTAATTACACTTATTTAATTAAAATATTTTATTTTTAAAAAATAAACAAATACAATTAAACATAATTTACAATTTAATTTATATTTTTTTTGTTTTGAATTATTTAAAGACTTTCGTCTTTTTGTAAAGATTAATTCTTTACTTTGTTCTATTTTATAAGATTCTATAACTTTTAAAAGTTTTTTTTCAAATCTTCAAAAATTTCACTTTTTTTTAAATGCTTTTTTTATTGTAATTTATTAAACATTGTTCAAAGCAATGATGATTGAGATTAATAATTAAAAACATAAATTTCAAAATATCTAATTTCCCCTTGTGTCTCCAATATTTTTTACTTATCATGTACAAGTTATCAAATATTTTTGGAAGAATTTCTGTAATATTTTCTTTAAAGAATTTTTTTATAACATGTAAATCTATAATTTTAACTGTTTGATCAATAAGTTTAAAATGTTCAGATTCAAATGCATTATTTAAGAACATACAAACATCGTTAATTATTTCATTATAAGATATTTTTCTTGACCATAAAATATATATTGACATATATATCTGTACTAGTACTGATTTGTTTGAAAATTGAGTGTTTTGAAATAAAACGGATAAATATTTAAGAGTAATTTTAGAAACATTTAAATTTTTTTTGTCAATAACTAAAAATTATTTGGTTGATATTAGTATAATACTCTAAGTTATTAACAGTTAAAAACCTCAAAACATATTCATAGAAAAAACTATTATTTTTTTCCTTTAGTTTTTCTTCATTTTTATCTTTAAAGTTGTTGTTTGATATAATACTTTGATCATTAGATATTGGAAATTTTTTATTTTCTAATTTCACATATTCTCTTTTAATTGGCTTTATCCTAACCATATCTTCTATTATACAAGAAACAACTTCTAACAATTCTTCCATCCCTATATGTGTTCGTAAACCTTCATAAAATAAACATAATTCATTTTCAATAACATTTCTAATTGTAATTTTAAAATTTTTAAAAATGTTTAATAAAACATTTGCAATTTGTGCTCTCTCGTTTTCGTCTTCAGATTTAAGAAGATTAATTAAATTTAAGATATCACTATCGCAAAATACTTTTAAAATTATATTATTATCATACATAACACTTGTCACATAATTTAAAATTTTTGCAAATATATTAATATTTGACGAAACAGAATTTTTAACATTTACATCGTCACCAACATGAAACTGTACACCAGTTGGATTTGAATTTTTAATTTCTCGAAATAATACATCTTTGCATTTATTAACTATGATTATAAAAAGATTTTCTGTAATCTTTGTCTTTTTTAATTGGCATAATAATTCGTATAATGTTAAAGTATCTTTTGAATGAATATTTTCAATTAAAAAAGAATTGATATGTACCTCAGAATTTGATTTATACTTATTGACTACCTTAAAATTGGGCTCATTAATATTTAGATTAAATATATTATCAATTGTATTATTTTCTTTTGTATTAAAATTTTTATTTTCAAACAATCTCCGATTTTTATTCTTTTCTTTAATAAAATTTAAGTTTAATTTTTTCTTTTTCTCCTGTTTCTCTTCATCGTTTTTAGGTTTCATAAATAGGATCAATTGTATTTTTTTTATTAAATTCGTTTTATATATAAATAAATAAAATTTTATATCAATATAAAAAATATGCATTGAGTTTAATTAAAATAAACGTAATGACAGGTGTAAAATAAACAAGAAAATAAAAAAATTTCAAATTACAAAAATGTATTTTATTAAAAATCTTCATTTAACAATGATATAATTTTATCATTATTTTTAATTTTATTTTGAGAATTATCTTGATGATATTTTTTATTTAAATTTAAAATATTATAATAAATTTCTTGAACATTATTAATGATATTTAAACAACTTCTTTTGACAAAAAATAATGAAACTATATCATTGTTTGGATTTTTTAGCATATCAAAAATTTCAATATAGTCTTCTAAAATTTTTTCAAGATTGTCATTAATATTTTGTATTATATCACTTTTTAACATTTGGGTAAAAAATAAAAATAAAAATAAAAATTTAAATTTTCGATAAAATTTGTAAACAATCAAATAATTTGTTAATTAATCATAAAGTCGGTTGTAAAAATTAATAATTATTATTTTTTATTTTCCTTTATATATATTTCTAATAACCTTAAAAAATTACAATTTTTTTTAATAAATTGAGTTATAATGAAATATCAAAAAAAATTATTAAATGACATGTATCAGTATTAAAATTATGACGTTCGAACATAAAAAACAGTTATTATAATTATTTTAAACTATTTTATTATTTATAATTTTTCTTATTATTAATAATATATTTCACTCAAAATTTTTTTTAAAATTAAAAAAAATTATTAATCTAAAAATTTAAAAATTTGATAGTAAAAAATGATTATATATATTTATATGAACAAAAATTAAAATTTTTATTTATTTTAATTATTGTCATATATATTATGTTAAATACATATTTTTTTAAAACCATAATCGAATTTAAGAATAAAACATAATTTAAATTTTTAAATCAATAGAAACTTGTAACATTATTTTGATTTTTATAACATGAACAATTATTTTATTAAACATTTAATTTAATTATTTTTTTAAGCTATATTGTTTAAAATTTGTAATAAACAAAAATATAATATATATAATAAAGTTTTTGAAAATATAAATTAAATAAGTATAATAATTTTGTAATAAACATTATAATATTGAATTTTTTTATATTTAAGAATTTTTTGTTTGTTTATATTGAAAAAATTATATAAAATTTTTTTCTGTCCATTAAATTAAATTAACGTACATATTTTTACTGCAATAAAATTATAGTTAATTATTGTTTATATTTTAAAATACAGTGTTGATTGGTTTTTATGTTTTTAAATTTTTTATAAAATGGCAATACAATAAAATTATTTATACAGTTTGTAGTATTTATATTTTTTTGTAAAATTAAATTAAATTTATATTTTTATACTCGTTATAAATAAAATATAATTATTTATTTTTTTAAAAATATTTATAATAATAAATTCTTTTAGAAAATAATTTTTTTATCTAAAATTTAAATATGTCTTCAAAATACAAATAACATTTTTTTATTTTTTAAATACAGTTAACTTATTTAAAAATAAATTATTTACAACAAAATCATTGAACATTTAACTATATATTTAAGATTTTTATAAAACATAAATACAAAAAAATTTATATATTGTTTTAATATTTTACTATTTAAAAAATAAAAATTATTTTTTTGTTATCATGATCAACTATGTAAAAACACATCTGTGGTAGTTATATTTTTTTAATAAAATATTTTAAGAATATCTTTTTTAAAAATTTAAAAATAATATTTAATTTTAAACAAAAACCAATTTTTTAGACCCCAAAAATGTTGTTTATACAAAATATGATAGCAATACCAACAGCAGGAAAATTTGCAGGTAAAAAGGCTGTTATTGTAAAAAATATTGACGATAAATATTGTTTAGTGGCAGGTATACAAAGATTACCAAAACAGAGCGAGGACTTTTGTTCTAAAGATGAAAAAAGGAAAAATGATAAATTTCTTGTTTTTTTGAAAAAGTACAATATTAGACACTTACTTGCTACTAGATATAAGGCAGATATTGGATTAGGAGATTTGAGTTTTGATGATGTTTTAGATAATGAAAAAAGCGATTTTAAACAAAATAAAGAAAAGGTGATTTGTCAAGTTTCTGATATCATGGAAAAAGCTCATAAAGAAAACAAAGCAAAGTTTTTGTTTACGGAATTAAAGTTTTAAATTATTTGTTTTTATTCTTGATTTTTATATACTGTAATTTAGATAAATTTTGTTTTAATCATTTATTAGGTTTTTAACAATTGAAAATGGAATTTTTTAAGTAAATGATACATAAACTCTCATATTGTAATATTTTTCGTTCAAAAATATAAAATTATTATACGATATCATACAATTTTTTTAAATAATTTTTATGTAGACTTTTAAATGATTTTAATATTTTGATTTATCTTTCATACAAATTTAATAATTTAATAATTTTTTTTCGTATATTAACATTTAAAATTTTTATTTAAAGGTTAATTTTTTATTTTATTATTTTTCGCTTCCGTATCAAACGAATTCATTTAGTATGTAAGTTTTCGTTTCTCTCGTTCTCCACTAATATTAAGTCGCCTCCTCTTCTGTACTCTATCGACACACACTAAAACGTTTTCTTAAAAGTTACTGATTGAATATATGCTTCGATTAGTTCTGAGATTTCTAGCGCCTTTCTGTATTTCACGTGGTATTTAGTGATTATACCATCTCATGTTACACATATGGAATTATTCTTGTTTTACACCCGTGTATTAAACCTAGCTCATTAGCTAAAAAATCGTATTTTTTATAATTTTTCTGCATCTAATTGTTGATGGTTGTTAATTTCGTAAATTAAAAAAACAATTAATTTTTTAATTTTTAAATTAATGTTTTGTTTTATTAAAGTTAATTATATATGTTAAAAATTAAAGATAATATCATATATGATAACTGGGATGTATAATGATTTATTTTCATTCTAAACAATAGATAGGAATTTAGTATCGACGACGGAATAGAAGTGTATATTTAATTTATAATTCTTAAAAAGTTTCTTATGAGATTATGATGGACACAGAAGAGGGAGCATGATAATGTAAATCGAAAGGCAAATCATCAAACTTCTGTTTATTAAGGATCTTTACTAGCTTAATAAATGAGAAATTAAAATTTACTCTTAAATAAACAATTTTAAAAAAATTATCAAATTAAACAACTAATTTTTCTGAACATAATTTTTAATAATATATATAATTTAATTAAATTATTATAAAAATGTTAATTAACTAAAAAAATATAAGTTTTATAATATATCTTTTACATTTAATATTATAAAATTAATTAAATTATGCAAAAAAACTAAATTGAAAATTTTTAAATGAAAAATATTTTAAAATAATATATTTATTATATTCAAGATAAAAAAGAAAAATAATAACATTTTGAAATTTATTAATGTTTTAAATAAATAAAGAAAAAATTATTGCAATTTTTTTTTATATTCAAGAGGAAAATTTTTAATTAAAAATTAAATTAAATGTTTTATTTTACAAATTATACAATAATATTTTTCCAGTTTTTTAAAAACATTATTTTAAATTATACAATGAAACATCAATAAATCTAAAAAAAAATTTATAAAAATTATTTCACTGCCCTAATTATGGAATTTCAAAAATTTGACGATCCACAAAAAAATAAAGTTATGAAATTATTTTATGAATCTTTTAAAAATAATTTAATTAATTACGATGATAAAAAAATTATTTTTTTATCATTCGAATTAACTAAATATTTATATTCGACTATTAAAAACGATATACCTAAAATAGTACGTTCAAAATGTTTCAATCTTAGAGATAAAAATAATCCATCACTATGTAAAAGAGTATATGAAGGGATAATTACACCTGAAGAATATATAAACATGACTGATGATGATATGAAAAGTTTAGACCTTAAAGAAGAAGAAAAAAAATTATCAAAAATTCATTGTGCGATATTCAATTACCAGAAATTAAAGCAGAAACTGATATATTTAAATGTTCAAAATGTGGACAAAGAAAAGCTTCATATAGACAATTACAAACTAGATCTGCTGATGAACCTATGACTACATTTGTAACATGTGTATGTGGACATAATTGGAGGTTTTAAACTAATTATAAATTATATGACTATTAAAAGCTATATCTTTATTAGTAATTAGTTATATTTATTATCAATTTATTTTTTTTTATTGTGGTAGTTTTTAAAATATTATTATTTGAATACATTATAGACTTTGTCCATTTAACTTTAAATAAAATTTTTATTAAATATAACATTTGAATTCATTTGTAAAACTTTTGTTTTATCTAAAATTTTTAATTTTATATCACATAATTATTAAATTTTTATTTCATGAAAATTTAATTAATCTTAAACACTTTATTTAAAATTAATAATGTATTTTTTAATTATTTTATTGTTGAGGAGTGAATTACAAGTTTTGACAACATAATATCTGTAGAAACAGAAAGAAACATAATATGAATAATATGTAATCAGTTTGGGAATATTATATATCAAAACAAAAAATATACCATATGTCATGACACGAGAAGGTATAACAATAAGTAATAATAAGCAATTTGGAAATTAAAAGAAAATAGACAACTGCACACATACATAAAAGTTTTGCAGAATATTATAAATGATTTTAAAGGAAACTAATATGAAAGCCCGTTATGGTTAACCACATTTAAGAGGAAAAACTAAGAACCTTTTAAAAGTATTTAATATTTTTTTGTGAATTAATAATCTTTATCTTATCTTGGCAAAAATGATACATAATTATAAAAAACTATTATATCATTTAAGAATAAATTTTTTATAATAATTTTTAAATTTTTATAGTTTTATAATATGAAATGTGTTGAAATTGAATTATTTTTTAATAACTTAATAAAGATAAAATTTTTTAAAGACAAATCAAAAAAAGTTATTTAAATTTAAAACTTATACTTTTATTAATAAAAATTTGCGATTTAATTTTTGTTAAAAACAGCACAAGTATTATTTTAAAATGTTAAAAACGTTTTAGGATAAATCTTAAATAAAATTTTGAATTTTAATAAATAGAATAAGAATTATTCCATCCAATTGCTTATTATTTTATAATTTTGTATTTAACATTCATAATAATTTTAAATGTGATAATAACGATAATTTTAACAATCCAATAATTATAAAATTAAAAAACTAACATTTTTAATAAAATTTGAACATTAATTTGTATATTTGTAAAATACTGTGTATTATTATATGCTAAAGTTATTTATAAATTAAGTCTAGCACAAAGATTCTAAACTTTTCTTTTCCATTACCATCGACTAAAATTGTAAAATTTTCTGAATCAGTGCTTATTTCAGTGATATCTACATTATATTCATATTCATATTTAAGTTTCATAACACCGCTTTTACCTATAAAGTAAAAGTAAAATGATTTAGGTATATCTAATATGCAAATATTTTTATACTCCTCTTTTCTAATTACTAAACAACTTGTTTCATCTTTGTAATCATAACAAATAATATCATTTTTAATATTTTTTTTTGAAATCAAAATTTTTTTTTCTTCAACATTACCACGTATCAGATTTGTATAAATCGATGATAAATTTTTTAAGAAAGAAATTTCATTTTTTTCATTATAAATTTTTTTTCATTCATTTTATAAAAAATTGGGTAAAAAACATTAAAATATAACTTAATAAACTTTTTTATTTAAATTTTTTTTGGCAAATACTTAAATCTTAAACATCACTTTCGTTAGATTAAAATTTAAGTTTTAAAAAGTATCAAATAGCATTATATAATATATTTATTTTAAAACATTTACTTTTTAATGTAAGAAAAAAATTTAAATATAATCAATCTGTTTATAAAAGGCTAAAAAACAAATATAACGTTAATAATATAGTTTATAATTTAATTTTTTTAAAAATATAAAAAAAATTCAATTTTTATTTTTTACTTTTGTTATACAAACTTTTATTTATATGAATTTTTTAAAAAAATAAATTTAAATAAAAAAATTAACAAATTTTATGTTTACATTAAAATTATTTATGTAAAATTAATTAACTAAATTATGTATTTATATAAAAAGTATTTTTTTTGAGAATAATAATAAATTATACTAAAAAAAGGTAAAATTGTAATTTTTTTATATTTTAAATTTTTAAATGCCAAAAATATTATCTAAATTTTCATTTTTTTTACATTATATAATTTTAAATTTAAATATGTTGCAATATTAATTATTTTCAACATCTTATAAAATTTAATATAACATTATAAAAATTAATTTAATATAATATTTAATACTTTTTTTTATGAATTAAATATAAATATTTATAAAATATATATTCTGTTATTTATATTTTTTAATTATAACAATATAATTAGACTTTTTCATTATTAAAAATAAAATTTTATTTTTAGTTCACAAATAAATATTTATAATTTCATATTTATAATTTTAAACATATATTTATAAATATATGCATCATTAAGAATATATTCAATAATCTATGCACATATTTTATTATTTTTAAAAATAAGAAAATGTTAATTTTTTAATCGTTGAAACATCATGTTTTATAAAAATATATTTTTCATTGTTAACTCGTATATAAAATAAAACACTACGTTATTATATTTTATTTACAATTTATAACAAAATTTCATTTAAGTACTTTTTAGTTTAATAAAAAATGACAATTTTTTTACAATTTTAAATATAAAAATAATTTTTAAACCTTAATTAATTTTTTTTTCATAATAACTTTATTCATGTTATTAAAAAATATCTGCAAAAATAGATTCGCAAATTCTAAAAATTATTGATTAAGATTAATTTTTTTTATCAAAAATAACATATTTAAACTAATAATGCAAAAACAATCATAATTTGATAATAAAAAAATTTTGCTTATACATGAAACAAAACATAGAAAGCAAAATTTTTTTCATTTTAAAAAATTTTAAATCAAACCACAATGTATGGTTTTAAACAGATACATAAATTCATTTAAAACAAACATTAAAAATTTTTCTTACAATTTAAAAATAATTTAATGGTACAAAATATTTATGTTAAATAAAAAAATATATAATTTTTTAAAGATTATTTTCTAAATAATAAATATATCTTAATGTTCTTAATATCTTTTTATAAAATAAAAATAAGTAGATAAATTGGTATTTAGTGAGTTTTTTACCGTTTGATTTTAAAATACATGCTTTTAATCCTTCAAATTGTAATGTACCTAAAACTTTGCATTTATTACAATCGAGACATGAAATTTCATCAATAATTTTATTTATATTGTTTATGTATGATTTTTGAATTTTATGATTTGCATGTAGACATTCTCTTACTGTATTGAATAATAAAATAAAATTAAATATATATTTCCTTATAATTTTATATTTTGTAACATTTGATCTATAAAAAAATAAAAAATTATAATAATTGTAACATATATGTACATTAATACAAAAATGTATTCCAGAAATAAATTTATAGAAAATAATATTTTTTTTAAATTTATAAATATTTTTCCACGTAACAGATCCGTTTTTACAATTTGATTTTGATTCTATAAAATTAATATTTATATAATCATTATGTTTTTTTATTGAACATGATAAATAATTACATTTTACAGGAATATAACATGTTTTTAGAGGCAAATAAATTATTTTAAAAGTATTTGAGCCTGTGTTTTGAAGAATAAATTTGTATTCGTATTTTGTCATTTGTATTAAATGAAAAATTAAATTTATTATTTTCATAAGGGAAAAACAAAAAAATAAATATTTAAAAAAAATTGAAATCTAATAAAGAAAACACATACATAAAATTATAAATATGATTTTTGAAACTGATTCAATAAACTTTGATTTTATTTATTTTAAATGTCAGAACTTACTATATAAAAATAAAAACTTGAAGATTTATTATGATAAACTTCATTTATTTAAAGTTTTTATACATAAAGAAATTTGTTTTTTGCAAATTTTAAAAATTCATTAAAATCATTTTTGAAACACATTTTCCCTCCAATTTATTATTAATTTTTTAAAATATCAAGCCCTCAATGGCAAGAACAAAACAATCAGCTAAAAAGACAACTGGTGGTAAAGCACCAAGAAAACAGATATCAGCTAAATCTACAAAAAAGACACCGGGTGCTACACCTGGATCAAACGAAAAGAGACCAAGAACTAGACATAGGTCTGGTACATTAGTTTTGAGAGAAATTAGAAGATATAGGAAAAGTACAGAGTGTTTAATTAGGAGATTGCCTTTTCAAAGACATTGTCGTGCAATAGTAAGAGAAACTAATAATGCAGCTGAAATTAGATTTCAAGGACCAGCTCTTGCTGCTATTCAGGAGGCCGTTGAGTCATATTTAGTTGGACTATTTGAAGATTCTTTGTTATGTGCAACACATGCAAGAAGATGTACAGTAATGCCTAGAGATATTTTATTAACTTTGAGATTGAGATCACGTGTTATTAACACACACACTGAAAAGTAGGTATAATTAAAGTATTACTTTAAATTTTTTTAATTCAACATTGTAGTTTATTCTTATAACTGTAAAGGAATGTGATTTTTTTATAATAAAAAAGTTTTGTATAAATTAGTGTAACTACGAAAAAAAAATTAAATGTTTTTATATTTTTTGTATATTTTTGAATTTTGTTGCGGTTTATTTTCTGTATGAAAATAAATCTAGTAAAAAATATCTAATGATAAGATAAATTAAAATTAACAAAATAAAATTAAATAAAATTAATTATTTAATAAGAAAAAATAATTTAATTTCAATAATAATTTTTTGTATTTATTTAAATTTATAAATCAAATTTTTTTGTGTTTTTAATTATTTAATAATTCTTTTTTGATTAATATTTATAACATATCTTACAAATATCTAAAAAGTTTTAAAAAATTATCGAATTTTATTTTTCTTAAAAAATTTTATGTTCTCAGATTTAAATATTTAAATTTAAATTTTGTTTATTTCAAAAAATATAAATGTTAAAAAAATCTAATTTAGTGAAATTAACAATTTAATAAATTTAAATTAAATTAGTAATTTATTTAAGGTTATGGTTTTATATAAACATAGTTTAAAAATACAACAAAATAAAAAATTTCTAATTATATTAATTTATTATCATTCCAACACTAAACAATAAATAAATTATTGATGTATACCATTTATCACATCTAAAAATCATAAAATACAATAAGCTGTTTACGATAACAATTGATGCACATACTATACCATACATTTGAACAAATATGATGCTTCCAATAAAACATAAAAGAGATGTTAAATAATATAATAAACACAAAAAAATGTTTTCTTTATACATTTGAAATTCAATTATTAATGATTTATAATTTATAAAAAACATACTAGAAATTAATGAAAAAAAAGGAATAAAAAATGAATACTTCAGAAAATTAAATATACCGTATTCATTACACAAAACATTAACCATAGTTATATAAACAACTTCTATTTGAACACCCATTATTATTTTTAAAAATCCATTAAATACATCGTCATCAATAGTTATATTTTTGAAAATATTATAACTCATAAAACTTATGCAAAATGCAAAGAAAATCATTTTTTTAAAATTAAAAATATCTGTTAAAAAAATTTAAATATAGCAGAATACACAAAAATTAACGATTTAAAAAATAACCCAAATTCTGTAGATGATGCATTAATTCCAGTTATTCTTAAAAATAATTGTATGTAATATATAAAATTTGATATCATTCCAAAAAACAAAAATTCCGATTTTTTATCTTTTTTAGAAAATATATATCCAATAATACTAGCTGTTAATGGCACTAAAAGAGATTCTGATGTAAATGCAAAATTTTTTATAGTATTAATTTTATATTTCAACGCTAAGACTAAAGATAATAAAATTGAATATAAAATTTTTACTTTGTTCATAAAGAAAGGGTTGATCTGTAAATAAAAATGTGTAAAGGAGTATTTCTAAATTTTAAAATAAATTTACATATTTTACTGCTTATAAAACTTGTAATATTAAAATACATTTCTATTAAATTATAAAAATCATCAACAGCCTAAAAATGAAACATTATAAAATTATACATTTAAAAATAATATTAATTGGTATTTTTTATATTTTTAATGTTTAAATTATATTTTCATCCCTTTTTATGATAGACAAATTTCTTGATAAATTATATAAATGTGAACACCTTACAGAACATGAAGTACAAAATCTTTGTAAACTTGCAATAGAAGTTTTTATTAAAGAACCTAATGTTATAAATGTTAATGGTCCAGTAACAGTATGTGGAGACATTCATGGACAATTCTATGATTTAATTGAGTTGTTTAAAGTTGGTGGATTGCCACCATTTACAAATTACTTATTTATGGGAGATTATGTTGATAGAGGATATCATTCAGTAGAAACTCTATCATTGTTACTTTGCTTAAAGATTAAGCATCCAAATCGAATTTTTTTACTTAGAGGTAATCATGAATCACGACAGATTACACAAGTTTATGGTTTTTATGATGAGTGTATGAGAAAATATTCAACGGTTAATGTTTGGAAATATTTTACAGATTTATTTGATTTTCTTCCAATAAGTGCTATTATAAACAATGACACTTTTTGCTGTCATGGAGGACTAAGTCCTGCTTTCGAAACAATTGACCAATTAAATAAAATTGACAGAAAAGTTGAAGTACCACACGAAGGTGTAATGTGTGATTTATTATGGTCAGATCCAGATGAAAATAAAGGTTGGGGTATTTCTCCTAGAGGTGCAGGTTTTACTTTTGGGCCAGATGTTACATCGCAATTTAATGAAAAAAATAATCTTAAAATGATATGTAGAGCTCATCAAGTAGTTATGGATGGATATTCTTGGAATCATAATAAACATTGTGTTACTATTTTTAGTGCACCTAATTATTGCTATAGATGTGGAAACTTGGCTACTTTGATGCAAATGGATGAATATGGAAGATATGATTTTACACAATTTGAGCCTTCTCCTACTAAAGTAGAAGATTTTGTGTGTAGTAAGATACCCGATTATTTTTTGTAATTCAATAAATGGTAGATTTAGAATTTAAATAAGTTATGTGTATTATTTTAAAAATTTGACGATAATTTTTTAATACTTATACAACAAAAATTTTAAAAATAAAACATCTTTTTTAGTAAAATATATATAATAGTAATTATAATTTTTTATCTTTAAAATAAATAGAAATTAAATTGAATTTTCAAATCAAATCTAATGGTGAATAATTTATTTCAAAAATTAAATATATATTTATAAATTGCATTTTCAAAAATTTAAGATTTATAGTTAATTTAAAAAAATAAAGTTTTTTTTATATATATGATAAATATTTAATTTTTAGAAAAAATAAATGATAAAACATTTTGTAATAAATACTATAATTAAAAATTATATTAAATTAAAAAAAACTTTTTAATTTTATTTATTAAATTTTATAAACATCATTTAAAAAATTTAAATTTTATAATTTGTTGATGATTAAAAATATGTAATTTAATAACTCAAATCTAAAAAATTTAGTTAATGTGTTACTTAATTTTTTAACCATTAAATTTTAATTTTTAATTAAATAAAATTTAATATTATTTTTTAAGAATAAAAATAAATTATTTTCAAAATTTTTATCTTTAGAAAAAATTTAATAAAATCAACATTTATTTAAAAAACTTTACTTCGCTTTAAATAGTTTTTTATATTTTTTATTTTCATATACATTTTGTGACAAAAATACTCATTTGTTAACAAATTATTATATTCTTAAAAAATATATAACAGTATGCTATTCAAATAGTAAAAATTACTTATAATATTGTTTCTTGCATATAAAAACTAAAAATTTTTATCTTTTTTGCCTTTAAAAACATAAAAATTTATATATTATGAACTATTTCAATATTTTAAATTATAATTGTTTTAAAGTAAATTATCATATTTGCTATAATATAATCAAATTTAAGCTAGTAATTATACAAAATTATTCTATTTTTATTGTTAAATTTAGTTTAATTTGTATTAATATTATAAATATAAATATAATTAAACATGATACATTTGTATTAAAGTAAAATTATATTTAAAAAAGGTTTTAATTTTTTGAATATTTATTTTTATTTAATTATAAAAAATTACAAAAATTTGTATTGTTTTTATAAAAAAAATGTATTTAACTTTAAAACAACCTATGATTAAAAACATATAATACAATTTGTTTTGAATTTCAAAATTCAATTATTTATTTTTTATTATTAAATAGTATTTTTTAATTAATTTCTATTTATTTCATATAAAAATTATATTATATATAATAAATTTTTACCTGCTAAACTTTTAGTATTAAATCATTAATAATATGTATAATTCTTTTGAAAATTATTTGTGAATTTTGCTATATATTATCTGAGACATAAAAATAATTATCTAAAAAAAGAAAAGTTATTTTATTATTTGGAATTTTTAAGTTAACTCTTTAAAAAAAATTTCTAGCATATTTTTAATAATTTTTGTTTGATATAATTTTATATACTTTTTAAAAAATTAAATAAATTATATAAAATATAGTGTTATCTATTAACATTAATAAATAAAAATAAGTTAAAATTATAATTTAAGCAAATTTTTTAAGAAAATATATAAATATGATTTGTTTTTATATATAATATATTTTTATCAAAAGTAAATCTTATATTTTTTTTATGTTTATAATATAAAGATACAATACAAATTTGAGCATATTAAAACATTATTAATTATACCATATAAATCTAAAAATATGTTTAATTATTTTATACATAAAAAAATTTACAATTTTTTAGAGATTAAAAATTTACACAATGATCGTACAAATGTAGCATTATCCACTTGTATAAATATCCTCCCTATAGTAAAATATTTATTTTTTCTTTTACACATAAATCATCAAGCGACAATTCCTTTAAATTTATTTTTGTGCTCAACAATAATCTTTTGGTCGTTAAAATTATACAATTATTATATAAATTATTATTTATTTCGTTATATTGAATAGAACAATATGAAGCATCTAAAAAATATTCGTTCTGTTTTTTATATTTATTATATATGTAAAAACCAATGCAAAGTCCTTTATTATATTTAATGATATTTGGTCTCATAGGCATTGGATATTTAATACGTGTGTTATTGTTTTCAATTTTTGTGTATATACATGGGATATCTATATCATCTTTATAATTCAAACTATAAGTTTTAGTATTAAAAATAGAATTATATACAGTATTACATATTATTTTTATTATTTTACTACTAAGCATACTTTTATATGAATTATAAAGTTTTTTGAAAATATCCATATCTTTAGTAATTTTAATTTTTATAGGACATAAATCTAAATTTATTGGGTATTTATATAGTAATGTACCTTCAAGTTTGCTTATATATAACGATTCTAAAAAATTATTTAACAAATAATTATTAGATACTTGTTTGTTTTTATAAAAGTTATGATTGAAAATTTCATTACTCAATAAAAATTTCTCAATATTTATTCTCAAATTTTTGTCTTCATATGATATATAAATATGATTACATTTAAATAGTATAGGTGTATTAGTCTTGTAAATCTGATAATCTATTTGAATATTATTTAAATTTACGATGTATTTATTTTTAAACAAATCTATGCTGCTTTCATTATTATATTCTGAACTAAAATCTTTCAAATGGTTTTTATTAAAAAAATTATTTTTAAACTTATTCTCACATTCTCTAAGTTTTGTAGCATACATATTTTTAGAACTTGTTTCATCATTATTATTTATATTTTTTATGTTTAATGAATATATTTCAATATTACTATTATCAAAATAATTTATATTTATATTTTGTATGTTAAAATTTTTTAATTTGTTGATAACATTATAATAATTATAATTTGTATTTTCAGATGTATGAATAATTTTTTTATGAACATAATCGATCAAATGTTGATTTATATTGAAAATAGCATTCTGTATATATATTTTATTTTGATCGTATTTAAAAATAAATTCATCTATGATTAAATTATTATTAAAATAAGCATCTACAAAACCCAAATATAAATACTTTCTATAAAATAAAAATTTTGATCTAAAAACATAATTGTTTAGATATACATTTACATTAAAAAGTACTATATAAAACAAAATATCATCTTCTAAATCTTCAATATTATTTTTTTTCATATTAATTTTGTTAAATAAATTATCATCAATTATAAAAATATTAAATATGTTTAGTATTATTTTGTTTTTAAAATAATAAATCTCCATTTCTTCTACTGTGTTGTATTCATAATGTTTATCTCTATTATCATATATTAAATTTTCTGTAGATGTTTCTAAAAAATTATTAAAAAAATATTTATTTTTTAAAAACATCTTTATTTTTTTTATTGAGTGATAAAATGTTAGTTTTTGTATAAACATAATATTCATATTTGTATTATCAAATATATTTATATTTCTAATGACAATATCAAAATCTAACATGTTTAGTAGATCATAGTTTGCATTATTCCTAGAAGTTTCGTACATCAATTTAACATTAAAAATATTAAAACAATCTGATATTTCAATTTTATCAATATAAATATTATTAAATGTTAAATTTTTTAATAAAAAATCTTTTGATAGTTTAAACTTCAACAAATAATTTAAATATTCAAATTTTATATTATAATCATTTTTTATATATTGCTTTATTTTTTGAAGAAACTCTAGTGTATTAGTTTTTGTATCAGATAAAAAAATATTTTTATTAAGTTTTATAAATATATCAAATTTTTCTACATTCTCTAACTTGTACTTTTGATATGATATATATAAATCTTTATTTTTTACATTTAGTTTACTGTCTACATAAAAAATAATATCTTTAAATTTATAATTTAAAATCGACAATTTTCTTAAAGAAATTTTTAAATTTTCACTATTTATACATTCAATATTTTTTAAATAAATATAATTGTTCAAAAATTTCATTTGTTTTATATTGATAAAAAAAGTAGGAACAAGATTAGATGTATTTGAAATAGAAAAATCATTATAATAATTAAATAAATTATTAACATTTCCTTTAATATTGCTAAGTTTAATGATATTTGATTTTATGATTTTATCAATTGCAAGTAAAAATTTATTATGAGATAAAATTTCAATGTCAATAAATTCATCGTTATTAAATTTTTTTATATTTATTTCTAAGCCTTTATAATAAATTGTTAGATCGTTTATGTTTACGTTAAAAGAACTATCCTTAGTAAAGATAACATCTTCTATTTCAATACACATTTTATTAATTATTATTGAAGGTGATGTAAAAGAATGAGAATATCTACAATGAGAAATTTTACTTGATCTATGTTTAAAAAATGATGGATTTAAAGATACATTATAAATGTCTAATGTTTGTGTAAATACATTATAATTAATATTTTGAGGATCGATGTTAGCAAAATACTTAGAAATATATCTAGTAAGTATGTTTTTAATCATAAGGGGTTATTTGAATCATAACAAAGATATCTAAAGTTAAGACTTTTATTCAAATAAAAAAATATGTAAATTATTATTATCTTTAAAATTCAATATTTTTTTATATTCTGTAAATATTATTAAAGAAAATCAAATATTTTTTTTTAAAAATTGTATTTAACAGATAATAAAGTAGAAATATTTATAAAATCAAAAATTTTAATTTTTTATTATAGCTCACATATATGTTATTGATAATAAAAAATTTATCACAAATACAAAATATAAATAATTGAAAAATAGTAAATAGTATTTTAAAGCAAATTTTAATATTTTTATGTATTTTTAGATATAATGATTATTAAAATAAAGTGATATTTTTATATAAATTTTACGAATTTGTTTATAATGTTTAATAAATTTAAAAAAAATCAGTAATAATTGGTTTACATAACATTAAATTAAAGATATAAAAATTTTTTTTTTGTAAAAAGATTTATTTTTTATAAATTTATATTTTAAAATTTATATATTATTTTATTAAAATTTTTAATAATATGAGTTTTAAATATTATTAATAAATATATTTATAACAATTGCTATTTGAAACTATTTATTTTTTATCTTATGTAAAACATCAAGTTTTATATATAAAATACAATTTATTTTTATATACATGCAAAATTCCAATTCACATTTTGATTATCTTTTTAAAATTGTTTTAATAGGAGATAGCGCGGTTGGGAAAACAAATTTATTAAGTCAACTTATGCATAACAAATACAATCAAGATAGTCGTGCAACTATAGGAGTCGAATTTGGTACAATGACATTTTCTATAGATAATAAAATTGTTAAAGCTCAGATATGGGACACTGCTGGACAGGAAAGATATCAAGCCATAACACATGCTTATTATAGAGGTTCTGCCGGAGCAATTATAGTATATGATGTTACCCAAAAAATAACAATAACTCGTGCAATCGAGTCTTGGTTGATACAATTAAAAAATTTTACTGAAAATATACCTATAATGTTGATTGGAAATAAAATTGACCTACAAAATAAACAAGTAAGTACAGAGTATGGTCAAGATGTGGCTTTAAGAAATGAATTAATGCATTTTGAGACATCTGCTCGAACTGGAGATAACGTATATAAGGCATTTTATGAACTAGTCTTAATGATTTATAAAAAACATAAAGAAAAAGAGTCTAGAATGGAAAAAAAGAAACCAAAAAATGAATTTAAAGGTAAAGAAATAAAAAAACTAAGAAATAGAAAAAAAAATCAAGTTGTTGTTGATAAAATTTATTAAAAGATAAATAAATTATTTACATACAATGAATTTTTTAGGATTAAAACAAAATACTTACTAGTTTTTTATATACAAATATATTAATTTAGTTTTCAAAAAAAAATAGAAATTGTTTTATAAAAGCAAATAAAATTATTATATTTTATTAAAAAATTTAATATATTGTTTATTCAATAAATATTCAAAAAAAATTTTTGTTCTATAAATAATTTAAAATCATGTAATATGCATTATATAAATAAGAATTGTTTAATTTTTATAAATTTATTATATTATAATATATTCAATTCAATAATTTTAAAAAAAACTAATTATATAACTTTCTTAATACATTTTAATTAAAACAATAATCTGTTTTTTTATATGTTTACATCATGAAATTTTAGATATTTTTGAAATTTAAAATATAAAAATGAAAATACAGGGATAGCAATATTGTCATTATAAAAATCAAAATATTCAACTAAACCAACAAGACTAAAATAAAAAATCATACTTTTTTTTCAAATAATAAACAAAAATAATTCCACTTATTATTCCTACTAAGCTTCCTTCAAAACTTTTTGCATTTTTTTTCAAAAAAATACCCGTAATTGATGCCATTGCATCTAATACACATACGCTTATCAGATTTAATCTAAAAACATTCAAATTAACATATTTATATAAAATGCTACATGATACTATCAAAAAGATGTGCGATGTAATGAATTTTCTATTAGTATCACGTTTACTTTTTAATATAGATAAATATTTGTTTAAAAAATCAGTACATGATATGATTATTAGTATAATAAAAATAATTTCACTTAAATTAATTAAAAAGTTTGATGGATAAAAGTAAATACTTAACAGAAAAATATGAAATGATTTTCTCATTATATTTGTTTTTTGAATTTTATCAAAAATACTTACTTTATATATTAATATTAATATAACAATTAACAAAATCAAAGAATAAGTTAAATTTTTAAGTGTATCTATATTTTTAAGTAATAAATATATTTGGAATTTTAAGTTTATATGTGGCAAAATATACAAAACAATGCTCCAATCAATCAAAAAATATTTAGAAAAAAGTATCATAAAAGGCATTTGAGAGTTGTGTAAAATCAAAGAAAAAATACATGACAAGATCATTTTATCCTTTTTTTGTATTTGATATTTTATTGCATAAAATGTGCTCAAAATATCTAAACTTTCTAAAATTATAATTTTAAACATGGGTAAACATCCATTTAAGAGTTAATTATATATTTTAAAACAAATCTTCAAATTTCTTATAAATTATTAATGAATAAAAAATGTGTATTTTAAAACTAATTGTAAGAAAAAAAATCTATAAATTAGTTTGATTTTGTATAAATTTACTTCTACAACAAAATTTAAGTTTATTTTTAAATTTTAGAATATAAATAATAAATAGGATATATTTTTAAATGTTATTTTAAATTTAAATTAAATGTATTTTTCATTGACTTATATATTTTACTATGGATGTAATTTCATTAGTTATATTTAATTTATATGTTATAATTAAATTTATTTACTAAATTTAACATTTTTAAATATTACGATTAAAAAAATTTAAATTTAAAATTTTTGTATTAATTTTTTTTGAAGTTTTATAAAATAATTACCTTAAATTAAAATAGATTTTTAAATATTATCTATATTTTTTACATACATATCAAATTAAAAAAATTACATATAAGTTATTTTGTTATTTTAAGTTTGTTTATTTATTTTTACTTTTTAAGGAATATTTTTGATAAAAAAATAAATCAGATTAAAAAATTCAACATTTTTTATAATTAATATATTATTAACAATCAAAAAATTAATTAATCGTTAGTTCTAAATAAAACTTTAGATTATTTTTTCGATCGAAGACGAAACACAACTAGTGTAAAAATAGAGAGGAAGAGATTGAACAAGCAATAAATAAAATGTTAATACAAAAACCATCAAAATAAATGTCCCAATATAATACAAATAAAAAAGAACGTGGAGATGAACAGATAATAATCTCAATGACAAATATGATATTGTCAAATAAATATAAATGAATTCTTTTAAATATATTTTCTCAATTATTTATATTTTATAATAAAAAATTATAATAATATATTAATATATTTGACACCTATAAGATTGATATTACTTTTTTTTAGAAAACAAAAAAATATTTTAACGTACTTTAAGCAGCATTTATAATTATTTATTCTTACAAACATGATAAATTGAAAAAACATTGTTAACTATTCCTTACAAAGAGTTTATATTTATCTACTAATAAAATATAAACAAAATATTTGTTAGAATGTACAAAAAATATGTTGATTAAAAAAGATTAAATGTTTTTTTTATTTTATTAATTTAATGATATCGATAAGTTTGCGGATTAATTTATCTTGCATATATAAATTAGTATAAATATAAAAAAAATAAAATTAAAACATTATTTAAAAATTTTTTTTAATTTTACACACTATGTAATTAATTAAAAAATATTTTGTATCAATAAATAATTTAAATTTAAGTACAAAGTACCAAAATTAAATATTATCCTTTAATGTTATTTATAATTTAAATATTTATTGTTTTATTCTCATTGTCTCTTTTTTTTAATAATTTTTCTTATAATTTAGCATAATATCTTCACTTTTAATAATAGATTATTTAATGTAAAATGTGTTATAAAATTTTAGATTTGGTAATTTTAAAATAATAATGCATAAAATTTTCATTTAAAAAAATTTAAAAATAAACTTAAAATATAAAGTATCTGATTATAAACAAATTATTGAGTTTTTTTAATTATAATCTTAAAATCAACTGTTAATTTATTAAAACGATATAATATTATTTCAATAAATAACAATTGAAATATATAAATAAAAATGCTTTAAAACAATTTTTACTTATTTTTATTTTAGATCATGTCAAAATAAAATCTTATATTTAATTTTTTTTAAAATGATATAAATTAATAATATTTATAAATATGTAAAAAAATTAAAAATTTATATAAAAAATCGAAAAATAATTTAACTCTTGAAATTTTTCTAATAACTAATGAAGAAAAATTTACACGATCAATAAGTTAAAAACATCTAAATACAAAAAATAGAACATTAAAAAGTTTTAATATAAAAATACATTTAATAGTATTTTCTTTTAATCTTCAAGTGATTTTTCTGTCAATCTCATAACTTTCTTTATATATGCTTCTTTGTTTTTTCTATAATCATTAGCCGCATCAAGATTAGCAGGGCTATCACAATTTGGATCATTCAACAGACTGACAATACTCATTATGACACTTTCAGGATGTCTTACCGGCATCCATCTCTCTCCTAAACTTTCATATCCGTATGCATCGTCACCACTGTGTAATATACTTATACAAACATTACCATCCAAATCAATATTTGGATGCCACATCTCTGAAATAAATCTAAAAGTTGGAGGTGAATCTGGATAATTAACAGGAAATTTCATTTTAGCTCTAAAAATTCCATTTTCATATGGTGTATCTTTTGGACCAAAAATTAAAACTTCCCATGTATTAATATTATTATCTATAAGTCCCACGCTAAAAAATTCATTAGGATTTGTCAATATTCGTTTATAATCACTAAAAAGAAGTGCTGTAGATCTGTTTCTTTCGTTATTCATGTAAACAAGGGATAGTTTTTGTTATAAAATTCTAATTTATTGTAAAAAATAAAAAATTAAAGTATAAAGTTATAATCAAATGTATAAAATTGACGATAAACAACATAGAATGTATTTCCAAATCTGCATTAAAAAAATAAACATAACTCAAATTAAGTTATCAAATAATATAATTTTTTTAGACAAAAATTTTATTTGTTTATTAATTCAAAAATAAATCTTTTCAAATAACTTTTGTATAATTTTTAACCCTTAAAATGGATACAACAGTAAAATACAAAATATATCCGGAACAAAAAGGCGTTAATATCGATCCATATGCAGATGAGGCAACGATAAAAGCAAACAGACGTATAAATGAAATGAGAAAAGGGATCAATGTACCTCAAACTGCTATTGATGCAACCTATATTGATAAAAAATGTCCTTTTACTGGCGATGTACGTGTGACAGGGAAAATTTTTGAGGGTGTAGTTCACAAAATGAAAGCTGATAAAACTATTGTTGTTCGTATCAACAGATTAATTTATAATAAGAAGTATAGAAGATATGGTAGAAGACATACTAATTTAAGTGTTCATATGTCACCATGTTTTGAAGGATTAATTCACGTAGGCGATACTGTTATTTGTGGTGAAACAAGAAGACTCAGTAAAACTAAAAGTTCTGTAGTACTAGATTTTAAGAAAAAAAGTACAGAAGGAACTTTTAAGAAACTTGAGGATTTATAATAAAATAATTTATCATTATCTCGTCATAAATAATTTATTATGTTTTATTTTTATATAATTTTATTTTAATTATACTTTAGTTTTTATATTTCAATTTAAAAATAAAATAAATTATGTTTATATTTATCATATATAAATATAATTTGTAATATTCTTATATTATAAGTTTTTATTTCATTAATATCATATAATTATAGATTTTTGTATAAAAAAAGAATTAAATCTTTCTTAATTTAAAATTTGTAAAGTTTATAAATTATTTTAATTTGCTTATATTTAAATATGGATGTTTTTAATTAATATAAAATATTATTTATAATTTTAATACATATAAAAAAGAATTTTTTATTTAAAAATTTTTTTTTTTCAAAATTATAATGTTTGATTTAATTGCAAGAAAGTTAAGATTTAAATATTATAATTTTATTAAAACTATATCAAAACAAAAATTTTATAATTTAAATAATCATGTTTATTAGAAAATTTTTAGTTGCATATAAAATTTTTACAATAAAACTATATTAGAATTTATGTTTAATAAATTTTTTTATATACATATAGATAGAAAAAGCTATTATTTTTATTAATGAAATTCAGTATAAAAAATAATTTTTTTTGTTCTAAATTAAATAATATAGACGAAAAATATTGCTAAATCAAATGATTTTAAATTTTATAAGTTTAATTTTTTTAACAAAATATTAAACTTTTATTTAAACCCTGAATGAATTTGAAAAATTTAATAAAAAAAATATAAATGTAAAATTTTTTCTAGAAAAATCTAATAATTTAAAAATTTTAAAGATACCCAAGATACCATCTGTTATATCAATAAATAAAGAATATAAAACTTTTAATATTGATTTTAATAACAAAAAAATAAATGATAGAATATTTCTCGCTGAAAATGGTGATAAATTAGCAACCATTACTTTAAATTACAATTATTTTGTGTATTCTACTATTATTAAATCATTGTGTAATATAAATATTTCTTCATATGAAGTGATTGGAAATGTTGTACATTTTAATTTAAAGCAAGAATTCCTTAAATATAAATTCATTATAGGAAAAATTGTATACGATAAAACCAAATATTTAGTTATTAATAAAATTAATGAAATCAATAATGCATATAGAAACTATAATTTTGAAATAATTGGAGGTATGGATGTTGATAATATTTTAAAAGGAGAAAATTATGAAAAAAATAAATATGAATATATATATAAAAATAAAATATTAGATTTTTTTGATTGTAATAAGGAACTTAAATATCATTTTAACAATGATATTATAGAAACTGATTATAAAATATATTATAAAGATTTTGATAAAAATTTATTAGATGTTTTTATTAAAATATATTATGTAGATGCAATTATAAATATAAAAAACTTATCAACAGTACATGAAGAAAATGAATGTAAATTTTATATTGATCTAAAAAATGTTTATTGGAGTTCAAAATTACAGGAAGAAAGAAAATATTTGATTAATGAACTTCCTAAAAATAAAGTCATAATTGATGTGTTTTGTGGTGTAGGTCCACTTGTTATACCTTTAATTAAAAAAGGGTATCAAGTTTATTGTAATGACTTAAATAAAGATGCTATTAAATGTTTAAAAATTAATATTGATCTCAATAAATTACATTGTAAAAATATATATAATATTGATGCAAAAGAATTTTTAAAGTGTGTTATTGGTGATTGTTATATATTAAATTTACCTGAACATAGTCTTGATTATATACAATATATAGATAAAGGTTTAATTTTTTGTTATTTTTTTCTAAAAATGATCCTGTTGATGAAGTAAAAAATCGTACTGGTATTACAGGAGGCAAAATAAAATTTATACGTAAAGTTTCACCTTGTAAAAGTGTTTATAGATTGATTTATGAAAAGATTAATGAAAAAGTTAAATAGTCTTTATTTATTATATTTATATAAATTTTATTCTTAAATATATAAAAATAAAAAAGATTATTTTTTAAAATAAATTTTTATTGTTGCTCAATGTGTATATTAAAAATTTAAAAAATTTACTTTAAAAGATTTTATAAATTTTAAAAAAATTTGTAAACAATAGCAATAAAACTGTTATTGATATCAAAAATAATAAATTTTAATCATAAAAATGTATTTTGATTACTTGTTAATTAAATTTTGTGTTATTAAGAAATTATATAGTAAAAACATATATTTGGTATAAAACTATTGAAATATTTATTTGTTTATTCAGTAAAATAAATATCTTTGCATAAAATATTTGTAAAATTTATAAAAAAATTATTTATAAAATTTAGTTAAACTGTAATTAATTATTTTTTTAATTTCTATTAAATTTATAAAATCTTTTAAAGTAAATTTTTTAAATTTTAGAATGCATATTTAATATAATTTATTTTTGTAAAGAAATTATATAATAAAAAAATGGAAATAAAAAATAAAGTTTCGTTATATTTTATCATTTAATTTCAAAAACATTTACTATATCTACATATCGTTAAAAAACTTTTTTAAAAACCATAAAATTCTAGTTAGTGAAACTTAGAATGAGATGAATTTATAAATGAATTAAATTTATTACATAAGCTTTAAATTAAAATAATACAATATGCTATAACTTAAAACGATAAAGTAAGTAAAATTATTTCAAATACGAAAAAAATCTTGAAATAATTGATAAAACTGAAATACATATATAATTTATAATTATTAAAAAAACTATTAAAAAACATTATACATATTAAGACAAAATAGAATATAAGAAACTAAAATGAAAAAAACATACTGTTGTTTAAAAGCAAGATTAGAATGAATTTTTTATTAAATAAATAGATATTTTTATTAAAATAAAAAATAATATTTTCTTTATATTTAGCAATAAATTGAAAAATAATTATGTACTAATTCAAAAACAATACAAGTAAAATTTTTTTATAAAAATTATAAAAAAATTTCATAGTTTATAATATTTTATACAGAATTTTAAATGTTTATATTGTTTAATAAAATATAAATGTTTCAGATATGCTATAAAAATATATATTTAAATCTAAAATTTAAGTATTTTTAATATAAAAATCATTTATATTAACAAATACTATATTTCTTAAATATAAATAGATAAATCAAATTAATTTTTTTAATAAATTAGAATTTTATGAAAAATAAGTTCTTCATTAATATATTTTTTATTACTTTTTAAAATAGTACATTTTTAGTTTTTTAAAAAAAAATTAAAAAGCTCCTTTTGGTTTAAAGGGTTTTAATAAAAAAAAATAAAACTTATCCCACAAATGTACAATATTCAGATAGATAGAGTAACAATTATTGTTTTAAAAAAATTAAAAAAATATGAAGATTCTGTTTTTGGATGTTTTATAAGTTTCACAACATCTTTTATCAAATTAATAATATTATTTACTGTTTTGATTTTTTATAATGTACAGAACATACAAAGTACATTACAATTTTTTGTATTTTTATGTTTAATTATTAATTTTTTTTATACTATTGTTTTTGCTACCAAATTATTGTATATTTTAGATATTTTTTTAACTTTTAATCTACAAGAAACTATAATTAATTTTAAAAAATATGAAAGTATAGTTACTTTTTTTTATATTTTCTTGTATACAACATTTTTTGGAAACTTAATAATAGAACAAAATTCTTATTCTGAAGTGAGTATGTATAACTACTTGTTATTGACACAAATGTTTGATGTTATTTTTATATTTAGTAAGTTATTTATTTTATTTTATTTCATAATATTTGTAAATTTAATGAAAAAAACAGAAGAATTAAAAACATATAAAAATATAGATCTGACAAATGAATGTAGTATATGCATGGAAGAGTATAAGCTTGATGAAAAACTTTCTGAACTTGTTTGCAATCATGTTTATCATCATGATTGTATTATTATGTGGTTAAATAGAAACAATTCATGTCCTATATGTAAAAGAAATATGGATATTCAAATGAAAGTTTACGAAAACGAAACTATAAAACTTTAATAATAATATCAAATAATTTAATATAATAAATTTGTAATTTTTAAAGAAAAAAAGTAGATGTTTAAATTTTAACTAAACATAAAATAATATTTACAATAAATCATTTTTTTTACTTATATCATGTATTAGATATATATTGAAATAAGTAAAAAAATTTAAATTTTGTAATTATATAAAAAAATTATAATATTTTTAATTTAACTTTTTTTTATAAAATATTTCCACGGTTTTTTACTTATTATTTTATTGTTTTTTATGTGCTAGATAGATTTTTATGTATCTATTACCATTTTGATGTTATAAAATATAATAATAAATTGACAAATAAACTTTATTTTTTGGTTTTTTTCCAAATTATACTTTAATTAAATAATTTTAGTATTTGAACTATTTTAAATAAATAATTTAATAAACATAAAAATTATTTTGTAAGTAATAAAATATTTTTAAATACATGTACTTTTGTCTTAAATCAACTTAACATATTTTAAAAATTTGAAATCGAAGGTTTTGTTTTAAATTTAGATACATTTTTTAGTAATATTTTATTTTTTTAATAAAATTCTTTAGATATTATATGGAAAATTTTTTAAAGGCAAATTTTAAAATTTATAATGTTTAATGTTGTTTGATATAAAGTTTTTATATAAAAAAATTTAACACTATTTATAATATATATCAGTATAATATTTTTTTTATTAATTAATTACATCATAAATTAATATAAATAAATTATTAAAAAGCGTTTTATAAAATTATAACTTATAAATTAAAATTCTAGTCAACTAAAAGATATATAAAAAATTTCAAGAGATTTTTAACCCTTATTATAAGGTAATAATATACAAAAAAAGTATTTTAATTTTATGTTTAAATTTTTAAATTTGTTTTTAATAATTATATACATTATAATAAAATTAAAATAACATTTAAATATGTTTAAAATTGTTTATTAATTATGGTTTAACTAAAATAAATATTTAAAATTAAATATTAAAAATGTATTTTAAAAAGTTTTTTGTCAATAACTATATACAAATCTATATAGCATAAAAATTTATTTTATTTATTAACAATGTATATAAATATAAAATATACATAATATATTTATTTTATTTAAACAATCTTATGTTTTAAAAAGACAAAGATTTTTAAAATTTTTTTTTTCTTTCTGTTTATAATTAATCATAAATACAGTTTATATTTGTTATTCTTTTAGAAATTTGTTAAATTAAAAAATAAATTTTTTATAAGTTCAAAAATGAAAAAGGTTAAATTAAAAAAATTATATAGAAAAAACTTTCTATTAAAATAATCTTTTAAATGATTTAATAGAATAATTTTATTTTAAAAAAACTAAGTCTTTTACACAATTACAATATATAAACTTCTATAAAATTTTTAACATATCTAAAATAAATTTCAAATTTCAAATCAAACATATGTCTCCATTTAATACTAAACTGTATACATCAGAGAGTGGGCCAACAAAAAAATCTCCACTATACACTTCAACATCTTCTTCATCTAAAATAACATTTCCTAAGTCTTTTTTGCAAATAAATCCCACAACGACATTATCTTCGCAACTATTTTCACACACAAACCCTTTTTCTTTAAGTTTATTTAAATATTTCTCATAAAATATTTTTTCATTGTTTGATAGAAGCGAAACATCAATAAATAAATTTCTTTTTAATTTTTCAATTCTTGTCATGATGTATTCTCTCAAATAATATTCTATACGATCGATTTCTAATTCATAAATATTCTTTATTATAATACTATCCTGGATTTTAAATTTAAATGTTTTTTGAAGTTGTAATCTATGATGAAATTTAGAAATTACATCTTCTTTATATTTTAAAAGGGCCGTTGTACTTTTTTCATTTAAAAATGCTTCAATCAGATCGTTAATATTCATATGGGTTATATATAAATATTATCTTCATTTTAATATTTTAAGAAATTGTTTATATTACAGGTATAAAAAAAATTTCTTAAAATTTATATTACATTTTGATATTTGTAAAAATAATAGTTTTTTAATGTTTAAATATTAAAACAAAATGAATATATTGTATATTTTTCAAATATATCTCATAAAAATAAATCATGATAAAAAACTTTTATTTATATTTAAAACATAAATATTTTTTTTTAATATTAAAGATAAAGCACATTGTTTATAATAATAAGTAACTTTTATAAATAAAAATTATTCATAATACTTGAATTTTTACAAACTTTTTGGTTTAATATAAAAAATTATATTGAAGAATCCTTACGTTTTTAAGTAACGTAATTTTTTAAAAAAAATTTAGGATTATAGTTTGTCATGCTCTTGGGGATACGCTCCAGTTTAAAATATGTTTCAACAATATTTTAGTTTTAAAATTAATAGATTTATTATTGTTTGTCTTTAATGTTTTATTATGGGTGGTCTCGATGTACCTCACTCTCTGAATAGTTGTTTCTATTCTCATACTATCGGTCTGTATCCTTATGGGTTGTATTTTTATTTATGCGTTTTGGGTTTTTAAAGTTGTGGGTTTTGTAAACCTCAAGAAAGATAACAATGAGTTATTTGTCATAGTAAGGCTATGACATAGTTATTCATGTTTAAAATTAATGTAAATTAAATATATAGATTAATATGATATTTTATAGAAAAGAAGAAAAAATAAATTAAAATAAAAATTAATAAATAAAAATTATGCGACGATAAAAATAATATCTATTTTATCTACATTTTGCATTATAATTAGAATACATATATAATTATCAGTAATAATCATGTTTCCATAAAAAATTTTAAATTAAAATTTATAAAAGATTTATTATAAGAATAATATTTTATATAGTTATGTTTTATATGTAAATAGTAATTCATATAAAATTTTTTTAAAATTATAATTATGTAATATTTAATTCAAGTATATATAATTATTCATATATCATAACATAATTACGTTTATCAATCAATATATATTAACAATAAATTATAAAATATATTTTTTATTAATAAGATAACTTAAAAAATAGATCTTTTAAAAACTTTGTGTATACACGAATTTGATTTTGCTTTAAAGCATAAAATAATTTAAATTTTAAAATAAATAACTATACTTCATTTAATTCGAATTGAAATGTTTTTATTATTTTAAGCATTCAAAAACATAAACTATAAAATTTTGAATTATGATGATTAATTAATTGTTAATACTTTGTATTTTAATTAAAATAAAACAAATTGACATTTTAAAATAAATATATAAGATTTATTTTTTAAATTTCATTTTAAATTTTTATCTTCAATAAAACTATAACAAAAAATACATCATATTTAAAACTATTATTATAACTTGAAAAGCATATATTATGTCTCATATTTTAGAATAATCTCTTGTAAAACTTATAATTTTTTAAATATTATCTTATACATATAGATGTTTAATAAAAATAAGTTTTAAAAAATTGTATTAATCATAATAATAAAAATATTAACCATTAAGTTTAATATATATACAAAAAAATCAACTTTATTTTTATAATTATAAATTGTATATTATATAATAAAAAACAATTAAATAAATATTAAAATTTTTATGCTTTACATTCATTTTATAAATCTTAACATTTTACCACATAGTCTGATAGAATGCAACATAATGATAGAATGAAGAGGTATTAAAAAGCTTTAAATTTATATATTTTCAATGTATATTTATCATAGTTCTAATAAATCTAAGAAAACTAAAACCCCTTAGCAGATGTATGTCTTAAAAATAGAGGTGAAATAAAAGTATATACTCGAAGAATTTTTGTATTAAAATTAAATACAATAAATTTGAAATATTAATTATTGATAAGAAATGATCAAATATTAAATAGTGATTTGAAATTTATAAACTTCAACAGCTTTAATAAAATTGAAATGAACCTAAATATAAATAAGACCTGTTAATCTTTCATTATGAAACTTTGAACGTATATAAGATATAAGTAAAATGTATATTGTGACATGAAAGTAATTGTAATAAGTTATTAAACATTTTAAAATAGAATTTAATATAGACAAACGCACACAAGCATATGTTTAAGTAATTTCAAAATTAAAATTAGAATATTCAACTATGTTATTGTACATAAGTAAATATTTTTAGAAAAGAAAAGAAGTTTATGAGAAAGAAATTAAAACCAATGTTTAACTTAAGACAATTTACATCCAATTTTAAAAATTTTATAAATAATTATATATAATAATATAAATACAACTTTATTTATTTTAGAATTAACTAAAAGTAGCAAAAATATAAATAAAAATTTATTTTTTATATGCATATAAATTTTAAACTATCTTTTAATAAATATTACAAAGTCATGTGGTTTAATCTTATAAAAAAATTTTTTTAAACTATCATATTAACATTTATAAGAAGGAAGATAGAAAAAATACTATAATATGAAAGATCAACATTGAAACAATTATTTAAGATTTAATTAAGAATTTACTGAAAAAGATACAGTTTATAATACATATAGCATATTATAAGATATTTTATTTTAATTTAAAAACAATGCTAAATAAACAATTTTTTGTCTATAATTTTAAATATATTATTATAATTTATATAAATTTTTATTAATTTAGGAATAATAAAATTTTTTATTTCTGATTTATTTTTTATCACGTGATAATAAAAAACGACTTTTTCCAAAATTTAAAAATATGTAAAATTTATATAAAAATATTCTATAAATCTACAACGGGTGTATCTACCAATTCGTATAAAATATTAATATTTTTTTTACATAAAGGACAAGATTCCCTTAAAGCAAGCCATTCATCTACACATTCAGAATGAAAATGATGATCACATGGTAAAAATTTAATTACACTTTCGTATGCATATGGTTCAAAACAAATTGTACAGTGATATGTATCATTAGGAATATCAGCAGGTCCTTTATAATTAATAACTTTTAAATTTGGTCTTAGTAATGTTACAAATACTAATAATAAAAATATCGCTAATAAAGGAGCAATAAACATACTGACACCTATGCTAACCCAAAGTACTGTTGTCCAATACAAAAGTGGATTTAAGTTTTTACACTCTGGACAAATTTGTAACCAATGAAATCCAAGTAAGTACCAGAACAATAGGAATGCTTCTATAAAGTTATTAAAAACCATCAAATCTGGATTCTCTCTAAATTCATTAATTCTAAGAATTCTGAAAAAATTTCTATTTTTTGATAAATATGTTAGCGTTGTTGTTAAAGTTATTAAAAGATATACAAAGTTAAATAGTTTCAAAGGTACTTTGCATTTTTCGTTTCTTGTTATATATAATATTATCGATGTAACAATTATTTTTATAATTTTGAAACAAATTTCAACAACTATTAAGAATCGTATGCATGAAAGTACTGATAGTCTGTAATTTGGCGATTCATTGTGTTCGCTGTTTTCAGCTGTTTCCATATTTGATATTTTAATTTTTTCTTATAAAATATGTTTCATTTAATTGGTAAGTTCAAACGTATCAAAAAAAAAGATTTTTAATTCGTTTGTGGTATTTTTATAGAAAAAAATTTAAAGACCAAATTTTTATTGTACATTACTTAAAATTAAAATTAAAATATTTTAAATTTTGTTTAAAAAGTATGTTTTAATTATATCGTTTATGTATAAAAAGATTACTCTTTGTAGAATAAAAACTTGTTATAATAAATGGAAATAAAACAAATGAACACGATGTAATCATCAATTAATTTAATTTTTTTTATTTAAAAGTTATTTATTTAAATTTTAAAAAAATTAAACGTTTTATAAAATATATATTTTATTGGCAACAAAATAAATTAATTATTTAATGTGTATTTAAATAATACACCAAAAAAGAAAATATTAATTTTTGTTTTCTTATGCACAAAATAAAAAATTTAAAATCATAATAAATAATTTTAAAATACTTTAATGTAAGATTAAATGTTTCAATCTTGTTCTAAAATTTAAAATTTCTACAACCCGTGTAAAATTTAGTTTTATTAAAATAACAGTTATTATATTTTAGTATATAAATATATTTTTTGACGTTTATAAACAATATTCTGTTTTTTATAATTGTCATATATTTTTTTTAAAAACAAATTATAATAACTATTATATGCATAAAGTACTATTCAAATAATTAATTAGTGTATATTATATAAATTTCCTAATAAATAATATATTTTGTTCTACATTTATATAAATTTACATATGATATAATATTATGTTTATTGATTATTATACACATTTTAATAATTTTTAATTTTAATGTAAAAGTACAATAAACAACAATAAATTTTCATGAATAAATAGTATTTAAATCAAATAATGCTATAAAAAAATAGATATTATATTTTTAAATATTTTACAAAACTATCAATTATTATACAAAATTATATATAATAAAAAAACTAAAAAAACATAATATTTAATTCAAATAATTTTTTTTTAATAACTCATTTTATTATTGATTTAACATAAAATATTTTTATATATAATTCGAATATTATAAATATGTAAAATTATTCAAATTTTATATTTGAATACCTTCTTATTTGATTAAACGCTTATATAATAACATAATTTAATAAATTAATTATTATATATGTGAATCATTTTAAAAAAATTTTATTAACTTAAAGTTTTAATTACATTTATAAAATAATATTTAATTTCTTGAATGATAGAGTTAAAAATAAAAACTTTTTAATTTTATAATTTTTAGATAAATTCTAAAAAATAAACAAAATATTCAAATAAATTTAAAACACATTTAATTTTAATTTATTTAAAAATAACATAAAACCTATATTTTAAATAATATTTTAGCAAAGTATTAAAGAGAAATGGAACTTATATTGTTGTAAACAATAGACGTAGTTAGTAAGTTTTTATAATGTATTTAATATTTATTTATGTTATTTTATATAAATGATTACTCTTCATAGATAACTCTCAATATCTAATCATAAATATTAACTTTTATTTGCAATTAAAAGTTATAAAAATAAATATAAAAAATAAATCTATCGATATATTAAAAATATTAGATTATATAAATCAAATTGAATAATGTGTTTGAATTAATTACAATTATTTTTAAATCTTTTTATTTCTAAAAAAAATAATATTTAAACAAATATGTATAAATTATTTTTAAATTTAAATATAAATTAGAATAAGAAATTTAATTTATAAATATATGTTTAATTTATAAATAAATATTTAAGCTTATTATTAAAATTAAATTTTAGTTTTAATTGTAGACAAATATATAATTGAATTATTGAGTTTTACTTTATTTTATTCAATAACAAACAAATGTAATATTTATTCTTATATAAATCTTATAAAAAATTTGTATTATAAGTCTAAAAAAAAATATAATATATAAACATAATAAGAAATTTTGATTATGTTGATTTAAAATTTAAAATGAACCCTTATGAAATTAATAACTCATAATGGAAGATTTCACTATGACGAACTTCTTGCAACTGCAATACTAAAAAAAATTTATCCAGATGCTTCAATAATAAGAACAAGAGATCAAACAATCATAAATAGTGGTGATATTGTATATGATGTAGGTGGTGTATATGATCATCTTAAACATAGGTATGATCATCATCAATATACATTTTCTGATACTTTCTCTGATAAATATAACATTAAAATGAGTAGTTGTGGTTTAATATTTAAACATTTTCATGAAAAATTATTTGAAATATATAACATATTGATAAATGATTCTCTTTACGATAAATTAGTTAATAAAGTATATGAAGAATTTTTTTTATGTGCAGATGCAATTGATAATGGTATTAATGTTTTTGGAAATGTCAAACCAAGAACAATTTCTGATGTAATATCGTTGTATAATGAAGATGTAAATGGTTTTGATAAAGCACTATTTATTGTAGAAACTGATTTTTTAAATATATTGAAAATGTTATTAATTTTTGGTATAAAAAATATAGAGAATTAAAAAATTTAATTCGAGAATTAGATGATTATATTTTAATTTCAAATGAATATTATGATATAAACTTGATTTTGGAAATTGAAGCAATTTATGGTAAAAATATATTATATATGGTGTATCCTTATGAATCTGAATATAAAATAAGAGCTATAAATATATCTTCTAATAATTTTGATCTTAAAAAACCTCTTAATAAAAAATGGAGAGGTAAAAAAGATAAAGAGCTTGAAATTTTATGTGATGGTGGTGTATTTGTTCATAGTACAGGCTTTATTGGTTCTAACAAAACTAAAGAAGGTGCTATTAAAATGTGCAGAGAATCTTATTTTTCTGAATAAAGTGTTTTTATAATGCAATATTAATTTTATTAAATAACATATATTCATATTTTTTATAAATTTTGTTAATTTTTTTAAACTAAAAATAGCATAATATTAAAAATGATTAAAATTTAATTATAAGATATTAAAAAAAAATAAAGAGATATTTATAAAATTCTATATTAATTTAAAATTAAATATATAGAATTATTAATATCTATTATATATAATAATGTTTACATCAAAATATTAATTAATTTATTATTTCATCAATAAAATTTTGTTTTTATTGATACTTATCTGTTTTGTATAGTTTAAAAACAACAAATTTTATAAAATAGTTTATAAATTATATATAAAAATTAAACATTAAAATTAAAAAATAAAAAGACAATGTAAAATTTTCTAACATTTTAAAAACATGATTTTGTAGTTATTAAAATATTTTGATAATTAATTATTGTAAAGATTTTTATTTTGTAAAATAATAAAATTTTTGTTTTTAACATATACATTAAATATTTTTTTAAAAGTGTAATCTTAATTTTTAATAGTAAATAATTTCTATTTTAATTAAAATGTAAAATGTTTGACATTATTTAACAATCTCTTAAAAAATCAAATTAAAAGTTATTAAATAAAAAATTTTAAAATTGAACATTTTACACATAACTCTTTTTTAAAATATTGTTTAAAATCTAAAATCCAAACTAATATTAATTAAACATACAAAAATTTAATTGTGTTTTTAATTAATTTTTAAAGTATGTACTAAATTGATATATTATTTAAATTTTATTTTGTATCATTTTTTCATATAATGAATCATTATTAGAGCAAATAACATGAAGAAATATTTTAAATGTAATAGTTTTATAATTAAAAAAATATGAATATTGTGTAAGAAATTTTATTAAAAATTATATTTCATTAAAATAGCAAAAACCTTGATTAATATAATTTTGATGATTTTTTCTTATCAACTACGCAATATTGTTATATATAACTATTTAAATGTAAAATATTTCAATTAGCAAAATAAACTGTAATTTTTTAATTATGTAAGTATTAATACAAAATATTTTATTATCAATAAAATAAGTAAATAAAATGCAAATTTTAAAAATTATTTTATATTAATTAAACAAACAAAGACATTTTAAATTTTTCTTAACAATTCTAAAAATATTTAATTAAAAAAATAAAATCTTTAAGTTATAAAATTTTAGTAAGATGTTTTTTTTATATATATAATTTATAAATTATGTAAAATTTATATTTTTTATTAATATTTATTTGTAGAATATTTTTCCTTTTTATATATATTAATATTTGTTACTATAAGTCAATTCAATACAATAATATATTTCTATAATTGTTTAAAATAATAACATATTATATATTTTTTAGTTTATGATTAAATATTTAAAAAAAATTATTGTATGTTTTTATAATTAAATATAAAATTAATTTGTTTAAGTTTGCAATTTATTTCATGATATTGTAAAAACTTAAATTAAACTTTTAATATACTTTAAAAAAAATGTTATAAATTTTACATATTAAAAAAATATATTTCAAAAAATACTAAGAATTTAAATCAAATATAATACAAAAATATTAAATAAATAAAAATATCTTTTTTAACAATAATCCAAAAATAGAATTTATTATAACAAAATATAATACAACATTTTATTTGTTGAATTTAAATATAAAACTACTTAAATAAAAATTTTATTTTTAAAAATTTAATATATAAAATTTAATTAATTTTTTTATGCTTTAATAATTACATTTATAAAACATTTTATAGTACTAAAAAATATTATAATTGTTAAAAAATATTAAAAAATTATATTTTAATTGAAATGTAAATATCTCTAAAATTTTTTATTAAAATTTTTTATTATATACATGTTAAAAGTCAAAATATTTATAAGTCTAAAATTAAAATAATAATATAATTATATTTAGGATTTACTTAAAACTAAATTTATTAATATACACAAGATTGAATATTTATTTTAATAAATTAAAGAATTTATAATCTTTTGAGATTTTTGATATAATATTATAAATTATAGATTTGATATGATTTTACTAAATAATTTTTTAGGTAAATATTAAAATTAAAAATTATATAAAATTAAAAGTAAATTATATTATGAGAATTTTTATTTATAAAATTTTAATTAAAATTAATACTAAAAAAATATTCTTTTGGTATTAACTTATGATTTATATAAGAATTAGTAATATCAAAATTATCTAATAGATTAAGTTTATTTTAGATTTTTTGATGGATTTTTTGATTGATTAATTTGACATTTGATTTACAAACAAAAATTTTATTATATTTTTAAATTTATTGCAAATATTAAAAGTTTACATTGTATAAAAATTTAAACAATAAACAAAATTAATTTTTTTAAACCAAATAGTTGATAGTAAAGTTATCTAAAAATTTACTTTTAATTAATTAATTTTATAAAAATTTATAAATTAAAATTATAAATGAACCTCAAATACGATGACCATGCTTCAAAATGCAGATCACCAAGAAAGACTTACTCATGAAGATAAAAACTTTCTCAAAAAGTATTTTATCATTAATCCTAAACCTACAACATTACAAAGGACTGAATTAGCAATGAAATTGAATGTATCAAAGTGCAAAATTCGTAATTGGTTTCAAAATAGGCGAGCTAAAGAACGTTGGGGAGGAAGTGAAGCAGTTAGAAATGACATTAGTTCGAATTTTGACATTGATCAAGTTTATCCATTTTGTAACTCCTTGTATATAAGAAAAGATGTTGTTTGATTAAATTTTTTTATTATTTAAATTTTATTTGTTTATTCAATTAAAAGTATAATTAATTCAAATTAATTACCCTATGAAAAAATATAATTTTGATAATTCACAAAAAGGGGAAAATGGTACAGTCTTAATAATTGGAGGATCAAAACTATATACAGGAGCTGCTTTTTTTTCTGCAAATGCAGCATTTATTTGTGGTGTTGATATGATTTATGTATTTACAGCTGATGAGGCAATAATTCCTTTAAAAATTCTTCTGCCAGAAGCAATTATCAGTCCTATAGAATATCAAGAATGGATATTAAAACGTATAAATGTTTGTATTTTGGGTCCAGGTTTAGGTAAATTACATCAAAAAACTTTAAAAATAATTAAAAATATTTTAAAATTTTTGAATGATCTTCTAATTCCAATTATATTAGACGGAGATGGAATAAGATGTTATGAAGATCTTGAAATTTCATCATATCAAAATATTATATTTACACCAAATTTTAAAGAAGCGACATACATATCAAACTTAAATACAGGACAATATTTGTTGAAAAAAGGAAAAATAGATGAGATATATTCAAATAAGTTTAAAAAAACATAAATAACACGTCATGTAAAAAACGAATTAGTGGACAAGGTGATATTCTAACAGGTATTTTGGCTGCTTTACTTATCAAAATAAATGGTATAAAAACAGAGGAAAAAATTTTTGATACTTTATGTTTATCTTCATCAATACTAAGAACTACTGGTAATGTTGCATTTAATTGTAAAGGAATTTCAACAATAACAAGAGACATTATTAATGAATTACCAAATGTTTTTTCTCAAAATATTAAAGATAAAATTTAATATAATGATTTATCTCGCGGTGTTTAATACAGTTTAATTTTTAAAAAAATAAAACATACATAAACACAATAAAAAAATTATGTAATTTATAAAAAATAAATAATTTTCTTGTAAATATTTAAAATAGTTTTTAAATTAAAAAAAATTATTTGTAAGTTAAATTTAAAATATCGATGCAGAAATTTTTATTTCAGTGCAATTAAATTAGTTGCCCTTATGAAAATTTTATGTGATAACATTGACAAAAAAAAACATTTTGGTTCATTAGATTTAATTCCAGAAAGTTCAGATGATATATATGAAATAAGCAAAATAATAAAACCAGAAGATAAAATTAAATGCTTTACACATAGAAAATTGACAATTGATGGTAAAAATCAGCAAAAAATTGGATTATATTTAAAAATAAAAGTTGAGTCTTTTAACGTTGATTTAGAGAATGGTATTTTATATGCTAAGGGTCGTGTTTGTGAAGAAAATGAATATGTAAAAATTGGAAGTTATCATACATTAGATGTAGAATTAGATAAAAAATTTAACATTTATAAAGATAGTTGGAATTTTTATGACATTCAACTCATAAAAAATTGCACTAATGGATCACAAGATGTACTATTTTATATTTTTTATGAAAAATGTTGTGTAATATGTTTAGTAGGAAAAAACAATATAAAAATTATAAACAAAATAGAAATAAAGTCAAAAAAATTTGATAACCTGTTAAATCTAATAATAAATTATGTAAATAAAGTAGAATTAATTGTTATATGTTCCAATACAAACGTTTGTACAGATTTTTACAATTTAATAGAGATAAAAATAGATTATATAAAAAAATGAGTAAAAATCAAAAAATAAATTTAAAAGATTTCTTTTTAAAAGTGAAACTTCTAACGATTTTAAAAATGCAACAAATAAACAAATTATAAATTTTATTCTTACTGATAAAAACATATCTAGAAGATTTAATAATCTCAAATATATAAATGATCTTAAAGAATTAAGTTATTTTTTTTGGAATTTGATAAAGGCAATCTTGATTTATTAATTGGTAAAAATAAAATAAGAGAAAGTCTTGAATTTGGTGCTTTAGAGAAAATATTTTTTATTGATGAAATTTATAAACCAAATGAAATAGAAAAAAGAAAAAAATGGAACTTTTTTGTAAAGATCTTGAAAATTACCGTGTAAAAACATATGTTGTTCCTGTTAATCATTTTTGGGAGAAAGATTAAAAGAATTTGGAGGAGTTGCAGGTATTTTAAAATTTATTTATAACTAGAATCGTAATTTATTATTTTAGATAATAAAATAGTTTTTTTTATTTTTCATTATCTAATATAAATGAAAATAAATTATTAAATAATAATAAATTTATATCTAATATCTAAAATTTATAAATATATTTTATTTGTTTAAAAAATTTAATATTTAAAATAAAGATGATTAAAATAAATACAGATTTATTTTTTCAAATAAAAAAAACAATTTATTACCTATCATTTGAATCTTCAATAAAATCTTTATAATCACTAGATTCTTTATTATTTTCTTTCATTCGTTCAAGTAATTCTTCTTCATCACTTTCATCTTCAACAAAAGGAGCAGGTGGTGTTATAAGTTCTACAGATGGACAATGAGATACATTTCTTAAATTTTCATGTATTTGTTCAATAAGTGTGTCAATATATTCCTTAGAATTTTTGTTAGTCATATTATTAGTAGGTATATCAATTTTATATGTAGGCCCAAAATATTCATAAAATTCATTAAATGGTAAATCATTAGAAATTTCTTCTTCTAAAATTGTTGCTGTATCATAAGCCCATGCTTTACTAACATTCCCAATAGTATATCCACCACCTCCCAATAAAATAAGAGGTATGTTAAAACTTTTAATATGTTTTACACATTCAGAATGACCAATATGCGATAAATTAAAACATCCTAACTTATCTCCAGATAAAGAATCTGCTCCACACTGTAGAACAATCGCATTAGGTCTGTATTTCTCTAATACTTTGTCAATTATTGTTTTAAATAAATTAATGTACGTTTCATCATCAATTCCATTTTTCAGAGGCACATTTACAGCATAATTTTTTCCTTTTCCCAATCCCACATCATCTAACATACCAGTACCGGGAAAGTAATCTCCATATTTGTGAAAAGAAACAGTCATCACTCGATCAGTAGTGTAAAAAGCTTCTTCTACACCACCTCCATGATGAACATCTATATCTATATACAAAACACGTTGATTATATTTTAAAAGCTCTAGAATTCCTAAAACAATATCATTGATGTAACAAAAACCAGATGCTTCACTCCTTTTAGCGTGATGAAGTCCTCCCGCCCAATTAATTGCAATATCATATCTACCAGAATTTATTTTTTGCGCTGCATACATTGTACCACCAGCAGTTAATCTACAAAAATCATAAAGTCCTGAAAATACTGGACAATCTTCTTTTACATTAAATTTATTTAAATCATTGGTAATCTCTGCCATGTTATCAGCAGTTACACTTGACAAAAAATTTATATAATCTACAGAATGAAAATTGGTTAAATTTTTATAAGATGCCATATACGGCTTTAAAATGTCCATTTTTTTATATAACTCATAATTAACCACAAGAGAATGTGTCATTCTAACTCTTAAAGGTTTCATCGGATGACCTGCTGCATAATGAAAAGTCCCAATCTCTTGATCATAAAAATAAACAACGTTATTCGACATAAGGGTTAAAAATAGGAAGATTTATTGTAAAGATTAATTATTGACGTAAGATTAGTTTATTAATAAGCGTAATTAAGCTTTATTTTATATTTAAATAAAAAAGTAAAATTTTTTAATTAAAAAATCACTATTTTGAATTTAATATAAAATATTAATTGTTTTTGATTTTAATTTATTTTAAGAGATATCAAACAAATGATAAAAAGTATGTAGTAAAAAACTTAATCATGCTTATATATTTTTTATTATTAAAAAGACCTAAAAAATTATTCTTAAAAATAGTTGATTTTGTTATAAATAAATATTTTTAATTAAAACCAATTCCTTTTTTAGTTAAATACAAACCTTTTTCAAACAAATCATTTATTTTTTTGTTTTTAATTTGTGATCAAAAAAATTTTTGTTTTCGTTGCCAGAATTTTCAATTTTATTAATATTTATTTTCCAATAAAAAATATCTTCTTCTATTTTTCTGTTATTTAAATACAATGTTTCTTCTTTATCTAACTTAATTTTTATTAGAGGCAATCCTCTAATTTCAATTTCATTATCCGTAAGATCACAATGTTCAATTTTTATAACTCCTTTATATTTACTAAAGAAAGGAAAAATATGAAGTGAATTTTTGTTCATAGGGTAAAAATTTTGTTTAGAAAAAGTTTAAATATGATATAATAGTTAAATAAATTAAATTAGTAATAATTTTTAATATTTTATGTGATAATCTTAAAACTTTTAATTAAAATAAAATCAATTGTATTTATTTTTTACAAATTTATACCAAAATATTTATTGTTTAATTATTTTCTAAATTTCCATAATTTGATGTTTTTTAATTATTTCTTTTTTATTATTTTGTAAATACATTAAAACGTCTTTATCAGGATATGATCTTTAAAAATAATAGATTCTTTGTAAAAAAATTTAATATAATTTTTTTCAATATTTAAAATTTCAGATATATTGCTTACATCTAAATCAGGTTTTATATTTTGATAACTAATATTATTTTTAGTTACAAACTTAAGAAAACTTTCAATATTCTTATTTGAAAGTTTAATAAAAATTAAATCTAAAATAATATGCCAATGTTCACCTAATGTATAAATTATAAAATTTGCATTATATTCCGTTAAAATTAATAAATCTAAATAATGCATTTTATAAATACCAGTTTCTATACTTTTGACCAAATTAGTCATCTTATTAGGAAATAACAATTTTTCTTTAACAAGTCTACAATTAAAAAATAACTTTTTTTTTTCATCTTCAATTAAAGTTCCTGAAGTCGAAATTAAAATAATATAAAGATTATACACCCACTTCAAATCATCAATATAATTAATATCATTTTTTAAATAGTTATCAACAATTTTTTTATAAAATTTTTTTATTTCTTCATAATTTGCATTCAAACCAAAAATAGGGAAAACATATTTATTTTGTAATATTGAAAAAATACCCTCATAACCTAATTTATACTTTAATATTTTTATCAATTCGATGCTTATCCTCTCTTTTGAAACTTTTTTAGACAACATATCTTTCAATTCTTCGTTTTCTAATGCTTTTATTATACTATCATGAATATTAAAGTTCAATTTTGCTCTAAATCTAAAAACTCTTAAAATTCTCAATGATCATCTTTAAAAGTCAAATAAGGATCTAATGGTGTACGCAATATATGATTTCTGATGTCATATAAACCTATTTTTGTAAAATCTTCTACTTCTTTTGTCTCTATATTATAAAATAAAGAATTAATAGATAAATCTCGTCTAAAAGCATCTTCATAAGGATTGCTTGGAATTATAATAGGTATACGTGAATCGGAATAAATCTCAGTTCTTAAATTAACAAAATCTACCATTTTGTCTTTAATTTTGCAAACAGCGGTTTCTAAATGTTTAGATTTTTCTGGATTTGTTTGTATTATACTTACTTTTGATATAGATTTTGAGAAATTACTTTGCAATAATAAAGCAAAATTATAACCTGATATATTTTCAAGTGCTATATCCATATCATTTGACGAAATTCCCATAATTTTATCGCGTACCCAGCCACCTGCTACACGTGCAGTAACATTTTTAGGTTTGCAAGAAAGAATCATGTCAAAAATCATTTTTTCTTCATTTGTTATTACAAGTTTCATAAAAAGGGCCTTAAGTAAATTTCTATATTTTTTTATTGTTAAATTTTATTCATAAGATTCAACTTAGTTTTTTTGTTAATTTAAATTATAAAAAAAGAAAAATTTAAAATGC